>VXAX01000641.1:0-16264 GCA_013399835.1 Leptocoma aspasia | reverse complement strand
AATAATAATAATAATAATAATAATTTATAATATTCCTATCATGTATCAGACTTTTCCCTCCTTCACACTACTGACCTGGAGAGCCTCTACTACAGGAATGAAAATTCTACATTGCCTTTGCATATTTCCTACAATAGGATCATGTCCCTCCCAGCTATTTGCAAGAAGTCCTATAGGAACAATTATGAAATACTCCCATTCATTTGGCACAATGGCATATGGAAATTTCCTGCAACACTAATTACTATGGTTGCAATCTTTAGCCAAAAATGTCAGTGTCTAGGATTTAATTAGGCTGCAGCAGGATTTTAAAATTGACCTTCTAGTTTAGTTAATTAATTTTCCAGTTCTTTTCTTTTTTCTTTTNAGATCACAAGATCACTTTTGTTGAGATTTTACCCTGTAGCTGAAATGTTGGCACAAATGTAGGACTCCAGTTCAGGGGGATAAGTGCAGGGAAAGAATAACCTCCTCTTCTGCCTGAGTGTTTAAAAAAGCCTGGAGGGTTATTCCTAGAAGAGAGCAAAGAAGTTCACTAATTATGTGAAATAAAAAAAACCCATGGCCTTATTGGGAAAATGAATTCCATATTGTGATCAACAGCTCATTTTGACACCACAGGAGCAAATTTCCTTACAGCTTATTGGAAGGATAATGTCCCACCGACGTAGCAGAGGATGTGAGGGGCTTGTGTCTCATGGGTGGTGAGGGAGGTTGTTGCTGAACAAAGTTCCCTAAAGGGAAAATCAATGCTGTTGCACCCAGAAAAAACGTGTGCCACAATATTTGTAAAATCTACCCAGGATTGTCAAATCTATTTCTACTTAGATGTATGTTTATACAGTATTTAGCATTGGAACACACTTTTAAAAAAATTCTCAAACTACTTTTTTTCCAGGAGTAGGAAGCCCTGCATCACTTTAGCTGGACCATCCCCAAAGCCAAAAAGCACTCTGAAGTTCAGAGGAGACTGGCTGGAGAGGAAAATTGTTAGTGTAGCTCAAAAATTGTTAGTGTAGACTACGGATTGGGCAATGTCATGGAAGAAGCCTTATGTGTAAATCTCACAACACTTCAAGATCCTGCACAAAATTTGTATCACCTGGCAGTTGAAATACACTTCCCCTTTGTCCACTTTTTAAATTTTAAAGGACCATAGATGCCTGAAATTCTGCCATTATGACTCCAGTTTATACCCACCTGCTCTACAGTCTTTCACCAGGTTTTACTGTGAGAAGACTTAAGTTTGCATAGAGCGTGAAACAATAGCTTGAAAAACATATATTCTCTACCTGAAATAAAATAAAAAAAATACTGAAATTTTCTAAGAGAAGTACGAAATGTCACTTCACTGAATGAGTTCACCTGAAAGAACAGCTCAGCCAGAAAATTGTTCTCTACATGCACCTGAATGCTCTTTGATTGCCACAGTCAGTCACCGACCATCACATTAGTCTTTGAAAGAGGAAACTGCAGACTGACTGTGGAGACTTGAGGACATTAGGCCAGCAGGGCTTGTAGACACTCTGAAAGTTTCTCTCCTCGCTCATACAGTGATTCACTGCTGGGCATTTTCCCGTTTAACTGGCCACAGAGAAGGCTGTCAACTATTTCCAAGTGCTAATCATCACACTTTTGTGGAGAGTAAAAGAGGGACATAATAGTAACGAGGAGTGCCTTAGAACAAGAAGATGAAGCTGGGCCATCTGAGAGCACCATTTCAGGCACACATACAAGATCCACAAACCCAGGCCTCCCAGTTCTTCAGGCTGGTCCTTCCGCAAGGCAGGATTATCTTTTCCTTTCTCATGTGAAACAGTCATTTATATTTTACTCATTTTATTTATGGGTAATTTTATCAGTAATTTTCTTATTCTGGCATTTTAATTTTCTCTGAAGAGACAGATTTCTCACAGAAAAAGCTACAAAAATCATCCTCATGTAGCAGTGCCCATCAAGAAGGGAGCAGTCTTTTTCCCTTTGAGTGAAGTTTGCACAATGTTCTGAGAAGAGAAAGACCTTAATAATTCTGCCCATTTTATTCAAAAGCCACATGGACTGTACAAAAAATATTTCATACTTTTACCACATTTTCACCATATTTTTTAATAGAAAAGGAAAATCTACAAATAAATGTAGAATGACGTAGTTAAAGTTTATTAAGTCTACTTGACCCGTATGTCATATAATGACATTTTAATTTTACTGCCTGACATTTAACAAATCCTTAGCAGTCCTGAAAAAGTTAATGATTAAAAAAGAAAAAAGAAATCTCTCTGTGGAGTTGACTAAAATACATGCAAATAAAATAAAATAATTAGCAGCATCTTTTGTTTTATCTTATAAAATTGTTCACTATCATGATTTTTAATTGCATATTCAGCATGTATTTATTCACAGCCTTTTGACTAACAGCTTGCCCTATTTATTTAAATAGTGTTTTTTTCTTTAAATAGGCAGTAAGGAGAGACCAANAGTGTCTAGGATTTAATTAGGCTGCAGCAGGATTTTAAAATTGACCTTCTAGTTTAGTTAATTAATTTTCCAGTTCTTTTCTTTTTTCTTTTATTTTTTTTCAGAGAATCCTGTCACATCAGCTTTTAAGAGATTTTAATTAAAAAGAAATCACTACTTCTAATGCCAGCTAAATGTCTAAAAGCAGTTGTTAAAACATTTTTAGCAAATAAAGCAATGAGGTCAAGTCCCTATTGCTTCAGTGTGCCCTGCTAGCCATTGCCCACGAGTGCTGGGATTGCCACCCAGGTATTGGTGAAAGGCTGTTTGCAAAGTGTAAAAGTGTAATGAAGTTCTTCCCCAATTAACTATTCTTCCCTATGCTTGCATCAGCACTCTCTGCTAATAGTGGTTTCTTTACAGGAATCTTTTACAGTATTAATTAGAGATCTGTTTGAATCAAAATGCAGAAACCAACACACTGAAAGTCTTGGAAAGATTGAATTGTTCCAAAATCTCCAATGAGCGTCTGAGGCTGGCTTCTCATTTGAACCAGAAATCTTGGTATAAATCCAGTTTCATTGTTATAAAGACAGAACTGCAAGAAAGATTTTTTTTTTGTTCAGTTTTATCTTGACATGAGCTAAAATATGCCTTTTATTCTATCCTCTTTCTTTGTGACAGTTACTCTGCTGAGAAGTTACACATTACTCTTTCCTGTGGAGAAAATTAAAAACAAGCTATCTAGCAGTCCCAGCTCTGCAGCCCATTCCAGCTACTGAACTGTGTCATACTGTTTTAAAAGAAGAACTATAGTACTTCTCCTGAAATGGAAGCAGCTGTGGCTTTTTAGGTGCTGAGGAATCAATAAAAGGATGAAAAAGTACATGGACGTGCCTGAGACTGCTCTTGACACCAGCACACAGACACAATTACAAGGTATAGGGTACTATAATAACTTTACAGCTCGGATTTAATCACCAGGAGCATGCATGTTGCCAGCTAAACCATGAAAACATCTAGGAACTGCCTTTTTGCAAAACTGTGGTACTCTTTAATCTCTATGGCAATACTTGTGATGGATTTCTAGTCATAGAAATCTGTTTCCACCTGTTTCCCTGTTTCCCCCATATCCTGGATGAGACAAAGGAATCAAAATACAAGTGGAAGAATGTCATCTTGTTATAGAATCATCACCTTGCCAAAAAGTCACAGCGATATATAATCCCAGAGCTATCACCTGGGATAACTCATCAAGCCACTAGGAAGGGCAATAGCTATATCCATGTATATCTGCAGCTCAGTCTGCCTGTATCTGTCATTTTTCCATTGCAGACAAATGCTTCCCTTGCAACCACAAAATGCTACTACACTTTAGAAGCAGAAGAAATGAGACTCCATTCTTTAAAGGAGGCCAGGTTTGGATAGGTTTTGGATAAATAGTGAGGAAAAAACAGAGTTAGAAAAGATGCTAGATTTGAAAGACATGAGAAAAGAAAACATTAGAGAAAATAATTTCAGGGAATATTGCTGTTGAAATCTTAGAAAAAAAAATAATAAGAGAACTGGAACCTCTCTCCTGTAAAAAGGGTGAGAGTTGGGGTTGTTCAGCCTGGAGAAATGTGGGTGCTGGGGACCTTGTTGCAGCCGTTCAATACAAAAAGACTTTTATCAAGGCCTGTAGGGACAGGACAAGAGATAATGGTTTTAAACTGCAAGAGACTACACTTAGATTGGATATAAGGAAGAAATTCTTTACCATGAGGATGATGTGACACTGGAACAAGTTGCCCAGAGCAGTCATTGATGCTGCATCCCTGGAATTGTTCAAGGCCAGGGTGGATGGGGCTGTGAGCTACCTTCTCTGGTGAAAGTTGTCCCTTCTATAGCAGGAGGGTTGGGCTAGTTGATCTTAAAGGTCACTTCCAAGCTAAACCATTCTGTAATTCTCTGACCTGCCAGTGAACAAGTCTGATGATGAGCTGAGAGCCTGTTATCTTCCATTTATTTGCTCAGGAGATCATGGCTCATCAGTGGTGAATTATGAATACCATGTCAAGTCACATTCTGTGCAAAACCCCTCTCGAATATCGTGAAACCTCCAAGATGCAGGAACCTCTACCAGGTGTTCCATAATTTCGAGGAATGTGCTTTTGATGTTGCCCCATTACTCATTCATCAGAGGCAGCTCTTTAGACCTTTACAAACTGCACGTGCCTGTTCTCATTTCTCAGCAGTGAGCTTGCCTGAAGGCACAAATTGTCATCAGATATATTTGTCCTCACGTTACTGGTCTCTTCCTGCATTATTGCATGATGCTAAGCTCCACTGCAAGGGCTACCAAAAATGAGATGAGCTCTGTCTCCTGTTTTAACTGGTTTAACTGTTGAACACATCCTCTTGAGAGAGCCAGAGAGGATCTGTTTAACAGAGTGGCTGCATGGTTGCAGTGCTTGTTGACTCTTCATCCTCAGCAGGGGAGGGTATTCCATAGCTCACAGATGTAACTGAATAGTCTGGAGGCAGCATCACTGCGTTAAAACCAAGCAATTTCTTTCCCTTTAAAAGAAGAACCACAGGGAAGTTATGGCCTTTTAGTTGTGTGGTAACTGTTGGCCATTTAACAGTTCAAAGTAAATTCTGAATAACACCAAATATAGACTTTGTTTATTATTATACAAAAAATGAATGGGTGACTATTTCAGAATGTGTTTCTGTCTCAGAAACCACAGAGAAGACTAGCAGTAATGATTTGTGAAATGAAATTAAGCTGACAGGGAGCTGGACTGAACACCTAATTTCTCCACTACCATTAGCAATTTTGACTTTCCATTGTACAACGTATGTTCCAAGGGCTG
The DNA here is from genome assembly GCA_013399835.1 of Leptocoma aspasia. NCBI lineage: Eukaryota > Metazoa > Chordata > Aves > Passeriformes > Nectariniidae > Leptocoma > Leptocoma aspasia. The sequence continues at coordinate 10,952 of VXAX01000641.1, read as the reverse complement.
AATTTCATTTACCTGAACATATTTTGGACTCATGGAGTTAAAGATCAAACAAGCAAAATAAAGAAGCATCAGTGCATCTTTCATAACATTTTTACTGTTAGAAGGTCCAAGGCTTTGAGGATTTGCCTGAAATCATTAGTTGATTTTCTCACTACCTTCACAGTGTGGAAGGAAAGTTCCCTCTGTACCAGCTTTGACTGTCTACGGCTTTATCACAAAGGACCCAGTAGACTTCCTGTACCCATAGTTGCATTGACTTTCACGTCCCTTCAATAGCTTAAGGTACTTTTCTGCCTTCAATAAAATCACTCCTTACCAATCAATAAAAAAATCCCAGAGAATAAGAATCTTTCAAAATCAATTATTATGTACAATAATCACACAAGTATGCTAGCAACAGCTGGAGTGTCAAAGCAAATCCCAGGACCAATGATCTCAAAGCCTCCAGAAACTAGCAGAAAATGATGTAGTTTTGTTCACTTGTACTTTTGTGTGAGCCAGTGTCAAGGTTAGATGATGAGTGGGTGTATTAACTCCTCAGCCTGTTCCCTCAACTTTCACAAAACAAACTCCACTTAAATGTGAGGATTTTCAGTTTGATCAAAAACTTTCTACTGCTGGCTGCCAATTGAAGTGGTGGAGTTCAGACGAGGTGGAAAAGAACAAAATATGAGTGCTAACCTCTCACACTAGCTATTTATGTGGTGCAAAGAGGATTCATGAAGCTGCTTTACAGAAGTAAAAATTACAAGGCTAGCTAGAAATGATTGCAACAATGCAAGCTGAAAGCAGCTTGGAAAGCCCACAGTTGGCAGGAAGCCCCCTTGGGTGGAGGGCTGGGGTTTTCATCTTCTTCATAAAATTTTTGTCATGTTAGAAAGTTAGCTGGTGGATGCTCTAGGGATGGCACTGATTCCTAAATAATATATTGATGCAATATGATTTAAGAAACCTGCAGTCTTCAAATTCCAAGGTATCAAATAATTGTCATGTAACTGTTCAACCTTTTCAAATACAGACACTTTTATGAATCTGAGATATTTGCAAGTTATAGCTGTATTTTTTAAAGCCTGTCTTAGAGCTCATTCTGAGCTCTACACTCATAAAAGTTTGCTTTCCTGCAAAGAAAGTACTAAGAAATTGACAGTAGGAAATGATGAGAGGTAAGGGTGACTGGAACAAAAGTATGTATTTCCACATTTGCCTTCAGTGCTTTTTCAAGCCTAGCCTCAGTTTCTGGTGTTGTTGCTTTCCATTGGGTTGGTGCATAACACTGAAGGACCTTTGTACACAACTTTGATCTTCCTTGCTTTTGACCATCTCCTAAGTACAGCATAATTCAGGGGACAACCTCAGCAGCCCTGTGCTCCACGTGCCAGGGCAGCATAATTTCAAATGGATGTTTAAACTGCATTGCTGTTTCATCCCTCTAACTGTGCTCAGATCCAGGAGTGTAACAAGCATCTTAAAAACAACTTCTTCCACTCTCCAATCCTCTTCTGTCCACCCTCCAGCCCCGTTTATTTCCCCTTGTAATACAGCTTTCTACTTACATTTTTACAGTCACAAAAATACATGGATTACATTTAGCTATTTCAAACTGAACATACTACCCAGAAAGTATGCTGAAAAATCCTTCCTGGGGAAGGTGTAAGAAGATTTACATAAACAGCAGCCACTTCTCCGTTATTCATGTATGTTGTTGTCCAAAACTGTAATGGAATAGAAGCAAGGTCAGAAATGGAATAATAGAAGATTTAAAAAATTTTAAAAAAACTTTAAAGTACATCTATATTGATATTTCAAAGCACCACATTAGAGCTCAAGTTTATCAGCAGGAAACTGGATACACTGATATCAAACAGCAGCTCTAGCCTGTCAGTCAAGAGTTCAGCTGGATCTTGTTTAGAAGCCTGTGCAGTTCTTAGGAATCCTTTGGTGATAAAGTGAGCTTGGATGTAGCCCCCATTCCTTGTGCCCTTGGTCTCCAGGGAGAGTGATAAATGTGTGTGAAAGAAAACTTTCCAGAGTTAAAAACATCTGCCCTCTGATCATTTTTCTAGACAATCAAGCCAGAGAAGCTCTAAGTCAGATCAGTCTACAGAATAAATATGGATGTAATCAAAACATAAGAGAAAGAGAAACAATTTGAAGAAGCAAGTGATAAAAGGAAATAAAACTAGCATGAAGACTACTTTCTTTTTAATCCATATATGGCTGTCTCTGCTATTTTCATTGTTCTTAGGTGTTACATCCTACGTTATCAACATCCTGTTTGCATCTTCCCCATTTTTCCTTCTTGTTTTATGTTTTCCAGGTATTTTTAAGGGCTCTTCCAGTCTTTACAGGCAGGAAAGACTGGAAAACTACACTAGAAAAGCCAGAGATGTAAGCCTTTAGTCAGCAGGAGGGGAGGTTTTTCTGAAACACTACAAATCCAAATAAAACAAAGCTTTTGCTCAGTGTTGGCCATATGCAGTTGTCTTATTACCTCAGGGCCCTTTTCCTCTACTTGTGTTATTTTGTGCAGGGCCCTGCACCCAAAAAAAAAAAAAAAAAAACCCAAAAAAAAAAACCAGGCAAAAGAGATGAGTGTGTCCACAGGGCTCTTATGATACATGTTTGTCTCCCTATAATGTTGCAACTCCTCTGTGGAAAGTGTTCCTATTCATTTCTTTAGTAGATTTCAGGACCAGAGAATTTCCTAATGAAAAGTTCCCAATTCCATACAGACACAATTCTTAGGAGATATATATTGATTTGATGTATTTCATTTCTCTTTCAGAACTACGGAAAGAATAAACCTGAGTTAAAGATGCAGGTAAGTAAACTCTGAACATGAAAAAATATTGAGGGGATTCAAAGCTCTAAGTACAAGTGCCTGTCAAAACAATACTAAAGACCTTTTTCAGAAAGATGTAAACAAAGATGCATTCAGGACTTCATTTGGCTCAGTTTGGTTTTTAGCTCACAGTTGCAGTTTACAGCCATATTACCATGCAGAGTGACAGACCTATACACTGGACAAATAAGATTTGCAATTAAGTCCTCCTTGAAAAAAAAGCTAAAATTCACCAGAAGGACTCAGCAAAGAATTTCATCCCTTTTTTAACCAGTTCTAATAAATGAGGTGACAGATGGCCCCAGATCCAATACAAGGTTGCACTGGCTCAGGGGGCTCTGCTTGTTCATGGGTAGCAGCTGAACTCCAGGATTGGGCTGCTCCCTGGGAGACACCATTTGTTTTAATGGGCAATGCTTCATATTTGTGTGTGTGTGTGTTTGTGTCACTTTTTTTTTTTGTTACACATGCACACAATGACTTGTAAATGATTCCTCACTAGGTTTCCTTTTTGTACCAGTGGCAAAGATTTTGTCCTCCACCAGTTCTTAGGGGAAAAGGCTTGCACAGCTTATCCATAATGACCTTCTTATCTCTGCAGCCAGCAGCAACTCTGGCAATGGGGGAGATTGGGTTTTATAATTAAACTAGTGCTCCCTCTGTTGGCTGGATGTCAGGGCCCAGAAACAAGGACTTGCATGCCAGAAACTGCATTGATTGTGGGGGGAAAAAAAAGTAATAATCTGACTCTTTGCAAAATATGATTTCTCCTTTTTGAGTGTGCATGCCAAGACTCCTTCTCCTCTCTTTACATTCACGTCAGTCACAAATAATGTAGAGACTCTGAAGTTTACCTGGCAAGGAGAAATAATTCAGAGACAAAACTCAGCAACTAGCTGCAGTACTTTCTTTCAAGCAACTCCACAACTGCCAAAGGATGTGGATGAATAATGCATACAAATAAGGCTAAACAGGAAAAAAAAATGCACCTCATTCAAGTTGTTTAAGACCTGTGTATCAAAGCTGTATACCACTTCGTGAAAAATTATCTACAGTCCACTTTGCTCATGTTTGAGGGTTCTCCTGTCTCAGTGGTTTCTCTCCACCACCACAGAAAAAGAATGAACTTTTTACCAAACGACTAAATAACACACCCAGAAACTGATGGGAGTGTTTTGGGTCCCTGTGTTTATCTCGCTCATATTGATGGAAGGGGAATCAAAAGAGTGTAATGAAGTTTTGCCCTCTGTGTTCTACTATGACACAGTGACAGAGAGCCTCATTATTACCTTGTTCTGTTTACAAGGATGGGATTAGTCTTTTGAAAAAGTGCAATCAACCAGGCTTTCCACAGAATGCTGAATATCTTTACTAAATTACAAATCTTACATTTCAGAACTAATGCTGTTCTCCATTTCAAGAAAGCTGTATGTATCAGCTTTTTAATTAATTACTTACCTGATGCTCTGTTGCAAGATAAATACATCTGTGTTTGTATTATTAGCAAACAATATTATCTTGTATGCAGCCCATTGGGTTGTCAAGCACTGCTTGCATTAGATGAGTGTGTTTCTGCTTTTTTGACACAGTGGAATTTAGGATAATTTGAACTTCATCAAATGAATGGGAGGCAAGAAAAACTAAATAAAAATGCCAAGATGTGCTTCAACTAAGCTCTGGAATTCTTTTAATCTTACCTCTTTGTAGGACATTGCCACCTGCAGAGGTGTTTCTTGGCAGGGTTCTGGCACTGGCTGTTTTCCAGAGCCTCTGACCTTCCAGCAGGGTGCTGTAGCACCTCGCTGGATCTTGCTGGACATGAGCTAAGTTCCCGACCAAATCCATTCTTAAAGCTTGTTCACCTAGCTTGCTCACTAAAAGGATGTCTTTCCTCTTTAGAGACTCTCAGTTTTTTTCTTTACTCCATAGTTTTTTTTCTATTTCTCTCCTACTAGAGCTATTTATCATCTCCATTTCAATCTCAGATTGTTTTATACTTGCTCCCCTTGTAAAAACCATTTTCTTTATTTGATGATGAAGCCATACATGCTGCCAGTCCCTACCCTTCCTCATCACCTTGTTTGGTGTCAATCTTTCTCTCCATTTCCCATTTCTGTTAGCTCAAATCCTGCTGAAATAATTTCTCACATTTCAGGTACCACAGGGAAGATCAATACCAATTAGGAGAGCGTATTGTAATAGAGATGTATTAAAATTTTTCATTCTTATAGGCCAATTTTATTCCCACTGAAGGATAAAATAAGGCAACAGTTTAGAGACAATTCCCTTTTTCTGAAGGGCTATATATCAAGTTAGCTGAGAGCTTAGCAGGGCACGCTGCATTTGCCTAGAGTGAAAGTATTATTTCTTCCTGTTGCAGCTCTCCCTCTTAGTTACTTTTTGGTATAGAATAGCACATTAAACAGACCTTGGTTATGACCTAAATGTAGGAAATAGCTAATACATGGCTTAAAATCCTGAAAACTATTGAGAAATTATTTTAATGAATGCCTATGAGAGCTTTTTGTTATCTTTATTGGAAAAAATGTATAATCATAGTACTGTTTTCTTACTTCTGCACAGATGCAGAAATCACATTCACTTCCTTGGGGTGCAAATCCTTGACGCAGAATTTGGTTCGTATTTTTGTCAGTATGGTCAGAGAAAGGAAGATATATGGTTGCTAAGCTTTTATGCTTGGATAAGATTTCAGAAAAGAGTCAACTCTGCATTGAAATGCTCACTCAGCTCCTGAGGAAAGGTGCTTGACAGGAAAGACACTTGTCCTGTTTTTGTTAGGGAAGGCATCTGTGGAGATTCCATCAAAAAAGGACAGGGAGACTTGTTTGTCTTCCACCACCAGGAGGGGCCATAGCTGCAACCAAGAACTTGTCCTTGACTTGTACCACACCCCTGCCTTCCTACATCAAAACCAAAAAATGACTTAATTTTTCTTTCATGTCCTTGCCAAAACCTCAAACCCAATGAATTTGCCTGCTCTCCCACCACAAACTCCCTTTAATGGAGAACATAAAGCACACCATGCTATCCCTCTGCTATTAAGTGTGTCTCAGAAAACAGAAAAGAGTCGTAGCACAGAATAAGGATGGGCAATGCTGTTTACTGCAAATGAAAGTGGGGGGCTGGGCTGGGGGATTGAGCTTTTCACAGCCTGGTATTAAAAGGTAACTGTTTGCATCTCTGCTGCTGTCAGGAAGAGCTATTCTCTAAAGCAAATGGATTCCTGACAGTGTTTATTCTGGCAGCTCGAGTTTAAAATAATGATCTCAGACGTTAGTTAAGCATTTAACAAACAGCGAATTAAGATTTGCATTCTCAGAGAAATTACTGGAACAGGCCTAATTTCTGGTCTGCCAATCAGACAGAGGAAAACCATTAAAGGAATAAATTGCTTTCTCCCATCCTCCTGCCTGCCTTCAGACAGGCAGACCCACCATTCAGGAGAATGTGCTTCACCCACCTGTATCCTCCAAGGCACTGGAGTTTACTGGGCACTGTTTCCCCAGTAAAGGCCATCCTTTTGTGACATGCAGTACCACTTATAGGGGAAAGTCTGCACACGCAGCCATGTTTGCAGCTGCCCACTTTCCCTTGCTCCTAAACTGGAGCTGACTCCTTCCTGTGGAACTTTGCTTTGGTACTTTTGCCATCATCACTGCCCACAGCCACATCAGACTAACAGAGCAGAGACTTAGTCCCTTTTTTACTAAAAATTTGCAGCCTCCCTCTTGAAAATCAGTACTTGTCCCCTGCATTTGTTTTGCTTGCTTCTTTTATTTAGTTTAAACAGCCCTGGCAGCAATTTAGTCAACTCATTCTCTTTAGTCTCTTCTCAGATCAACTCTTCCTTCTGTCTCCCCTCCCTCCTCTCTTGACACCTTACCACAGTAGCAGCGTGTAGCTCAATCATCAAAACATGTCCATGTCACAGATCTGAAACTCTGTTCTCCAAAATACTGCTGCTAAATTTCAACTGGAAATGTACAGTGGGCAAGGAAAAGCCCGAACTACAGGGTCAGAAGGCTTGAAAGACTCATCACATTTTTGTTCCCGTTATAAAACAAATACCTTGGGATAGGAGACTGGGAAGAGGGTGCTGGGATGAGGGCAAAAGTTGATGAAGTCTGAGTTATAGAAAAGTGCAGCGTGACTGGTGCTAGACCAGTCCATCTGGTGGTTCAGCCTCTTTATGGCTTGCTGGGAGAGAATTGCAGGGCTCTATTCATGCATGAAAAAAAGCAGAAGACAGAGAGTGGCTGCTGTGATCTGAAACATGGTGCTGTCTGACAGTCTGACTGCCACCCCAAGCAGCAGGGCTAAAGGCAGAGAGCAGTGAGAGAGGGGCAGCAAAATCTGAGTGGGGGTGAGAGATCAATGTACTTTTCTTCGCTGGCACACAAGATTGCCAATTGTCAGTGTTAGTTGGACAACTGTTTTTCCCCTGCAAATAACTATTAACAGTTGGTGAGAATTCTCAAATGAAAGGAATATAAATGTTTATTCATGCTTCAGCTGTGCTTGGCAACTCCATGTCTTCAGATTCTTTGTCAGGATTCCTTTGCATAGTCTCCCTTTTGCCCCTTGCAGAGAAAGGGGCACAGGGTGTGATTGCCATGCTCTCAGGACCACTGATCACCTTTCACTGCTTAACCCAAGACCTCACCACTGTAGAAGACTTGCAGGCTCTTTGATTTGCCATGCAATTCTCCACAAATGTGCAATAATCAAGATATCCAACAGGATTTGCAGAGGTTTCTAATCACACTGCTCTGATATATAAGGATTGCACAAGGAATATATATACGTAAAGTAACCCAATTTCCACCTGCTGTTCTCTGATTCAGTTTCCTTATCAATTTAAAGCATCAGACTCTATTAAAGCACTCGGGAGGCATCTTCTCCTCTGTCTTTGGAGCTCCTTCTGTGTCCTTCTCTTCTTGGGCTGTGAAACAAACCTGTCCTTCATAGAATCATAGAATCACAGAATGGTTTGGGTTGGAAGAGATTTTAAAGATTGTCTGGTCCCAACCCTCCTGCAGTGGTCAGGAACCTCATCCTCTAGAGCAGATTGCACAAAGGCCTACCTAGCCTGGCCTTGAACACTTCCAGGGATGGGGCACCCACAACTTTTGTGGGAAACTGCTCCAGCGTCACACCACATTCCTGACTTCACATTGTGCTCCTTTGTTCCCAGGAAGACTTGTCCAAATCCCTCACCATGTTATGAGGCTGTAAGCAGACTGGCTTTTTTAACCTGGCTGCCATTTTATCAAGAATGCTTAATTTCAAAAGTAAATTACTAAAGTGTAACCTTTCTCTACAGTCAGCCCCCCTCTTTCCCTCTGAACTTTTCACAGGCTGAGCATGAAAACACATAAGGATTATGTGGAGGTACCTGGAGAAGGTAAACAAGATTCTGACTCAAAGTGTGTGTTTGATGATGGCTATATATAAGGCTATATATATGGTATAAGGCTATATATAATTGTACTATTGAGTTTGCAAGGACTTTTGACTAGGAAATAAAACATCAGGTATTACTAGAGCAATAAAAGAGTAAGTGATTATAGAAGATTTTGTTAAAAATGAAATAGGAAAAAAAACCCCAGAAAACCAAATAATATTAATTGTTTCATCACTTTTCAATAGAAAAGATTTATTAAAAATTTTCCAACTACTCATTTTAGTGATTGTTGTTATTTGTCAGGATTTGTTTTAATTTCTTTAAAATCACAGAATAGTCCTTAATTCTTTGAAGAAACACCTTAATTTCTTGGCAAGAATTTTGTTATTGCTGTTAAAAATGTCTGACACTGATGGTCCTGGTCAGTGAGTAATAAGACTAAAATAATTGTGGTAGGTCTGAAGATATGGTCTTATTTGTGTATCTCAGTTTTCTTTTTAAATCCTCATGTTGTTATCCAAGAGCACTGATGTAATGAGTAGAAATAACCATCACTTCAGAGACAATAATTTTGGACTTTATATATAACTTTTAAGTGCTATTCATTCATCAGTGACCTCCAGGAGTTTGTGTTTTCAAACTATAGAGGGCTGGTAAGATATCAAGGGAAGTAAAAAAAGTGGTGGGTACAATACATTACAGAAACTGAAAGAAATTGAGAGCAAGAGAAGAAGAGAGAGAAATGCAGCTAGAATCTTTGCCCAGTTTTGCACTGATTGTGTGAGAGACCAAGGGGCCCTTTGGATGCTGCCTTTGAGGGGACGAAACAATCATTAACTGCCTTGTAGTTATCTGAAGAATCGACCAGGACAGCACAAAGGATGTCATCTTGCATCATGTAAGGAAGGATTTTTGTGTGACAAGGCCACTGAGAAGAGGGACAGAGGAAAAAAACCACATCTAAATCTCTTACAGACTATACAAGATCTATCGTGATAGGCAGGGATGGACGAGTACGTTCAAATCTCCTGTAAATCAGAAATTAAGGAATCCACAGAGATGAGCCTGTTTCCATTATAGTTCTGTGTACACAGAGGTTTTGCAAGCTCAAGGGCAAGGTGCAAATCAAGAAAAAGAAAGGGGTTTCTGATGTGAATCTTGTCTCCCTATTCCTATCCTTTACACAGTTTGAACCAGCTTTCTCAGGGGGCAATTGCAATCAACAGAAGAATGGTGCACTCTCTTCCATTCCCTACTTCTAAAATAGCACATTAGATGATGGCGGATTAAAACTCTGAAACTTTGCTCTGTGTAAATATTCTCCAAAACTAAAATCCAAGAAAGGACTGAAACATATTTTTCTTTGCCTGTTTTTGTGGCAGTTTTCAAAATATGATATAAATAAATTTAACTTCATATCTGATGATAAGTATGATTGCATGAAGAAGTAATAAATTTTACATTTTCAGAAGCTGCTGAAATATTTTATTGCTGTAGCAAGTTTCGTAGTGTCTATTACATGGGGATTAAGGGGAAAAATGTTTTTGTTCTTCTGTGTTCTACAGAGAACCCAAACCCTTTGCAATAGTCTTCTTTCAGGTAGCTCAGTTTATTTTCTCTGTCCACACTGGGGCTTGAGCACTGAGTTCAGCCTGGAGAAGGTAGGGACAATTGCCAGGGACCAAATGTTGTTGGTTGCACATCTATGACTTCTCAGAACCACATGAGAGAGAGAAGTGTGAAATGCTGTACCTAAAATTGAAAAACTGTGACTCGGGCGGTTCATTTTTAAAAAACAGCCATTGAAAAGAAAGCAAGGGGTAAAATTGGCAGAGTAGGAACAGAGGAGCCGTGGGTATTGGGACAGGATGTAGAAGATGAAAAATTGCAGAGAAGTCAGTCAATCTCCGTGCAAGTTTTCCACACTGCGTAACATTTTTTTTGTTCATTAGCTGAACTAAAACCCCAAACCCCAGATGTGTACCTCCTTGGGATTGCTTTGCTCCACAGACACTGCTGTAACTCCTGTCTCCAGAGACATGCTTGAATCCATATTAAATGAGTTAGCCTGGGTAACACTATTTAACTGGGACAGCACAAGCAGCAGAGACAACACAATGGCACAGACAACTAAGCATTTGCACTGATTCTTAGGCAGGGTTTGCAGCTCATGCAAAGCCCTGCCATGAATGGCTTTCCAGTAGCTCCAAGCCACTTCCCATGAGCCTTGGTGGGGGCTGCAGGGAGTCCACCCTCAGGCTCAGCCCTGACACCAGGGCAGAGCAGCATTTGCCTGTCTCTTCTGAGTGTACTTGCACAGCTCTGCAACACAAACTGTAATGCTCTAGACCTCTTGTCCTCACCAGCCATGGCTGGTGAGTTAAGATATTTTATCCCTTACCAATATGAATAGACTGCAGCTATGTCTGGGTTAGACTCTGCTGCAGTCTTCAAACAAAGCCACAGGATTCTTAAGGGATGGGCATAGAGGAAGAAAAGGCTTGTCCTAATGAAAGAAATGAAAGAAAACCCACTGATTTGATGAAAACTCTTATGATGGAAAGTCCCACATGATGGACTGCTTCCCTCCTGTGTTCATATCTACATAAAATGGCACAAACATCCACAGATCTATTTGCTATTGTATGATGTTATATTAACTGCAATTATATATATATATATATA
>VXAX01000640.1:20005-31793 GCA_013399835.1 Leptocoma aspasia | reverse complement strand
AGGCTCAGCTGATGTTACAAAGCTATGTTTGAGAAAAGAAAACAAAATAAAACACACCACATCAAACCAAACCAAACCAATCAACACAAATCAAAACCCAAAACAAAAAGAAATCAAAGTAAAACAACAACAACAAAAAATCTCAGTAAACCAGAAAGAAATTATTACTTTCCAGGCTCAGTCCCTCACAGGCTGAGGGAAGAATCCTCAGGTTTCCGTAGAAAATACCGAAATAAGATTGGCAGCACAGTGTGCCCCTCCGCCTTCCTGTCTAGGCAAACATGAAACAGATAAGCCCAGGGAATAAATTTAATCGTAATGATGCTTCTCTTTCTGACATTTGATGCTTTCAGTTCCATTTACAAATCGAGTGAAACAGCGACCCCTGGCAACCAAGGCTTCATGCAGTACAAGGACAGAGACCAGGGCAGGGCAAGTGGCTGCCAAATTTGTAATTTGCACCTTGCAGTGGAAGCAGCAGCAGCAGCAAAAGGGAAATGTCTTGTGACTTCTCAACAGTGTCTGGAGATTCTTGCTGAGCACTGATTCTTCCTCACTTGTCCACCCACCTCTGTAACCTGTCAAGGTCCCTTTGGCTGGTCCTTCTTCCTTTCTAAAGAGTGCCAAGACATTTGGGCACTGCTGGCTTACTTAGCCAAAAATAAATGTAGCAAGTGTTCTTGTTCATCAACTTCCAGTGATTTAAATGGCAGGATACCTGTCCCTTCTCCCAGACAGTTCTTTTTGAGATAAAATCCTTGTTGCAATTTCATACTCATGTTGCTAGAAGCCGGAGGTTTCACTATATCCTTCGGTGCTTTCCTTTAGTTCCTTTTCCTCAGAGAGTGCCTGGCAAATGAAGTATCTCTACGTGCACTATGAATAGCATGAAACATGGATGAGTGAGCCAGGAGACTACTGTCCCCTTGCAGAGTGACTTGGAAGTTCTGATGAGCTCAGGGCTGTGAGCACAGGCTGGGCTTTTGCTCCTTTGCAGAGACTTTGTAGGCACAGCCGTGTGGGATAGGTCAGGCGACAGCTTTGAGCTTTAGCTGCTGAGATGCAACTCAGCTGGGCTTTCTGTGCTTGGCTAGGTCATGAGGACAGGCTGCCCAATCACCTGGAGAGGCGTGCTTTGCTATTTTAAGTGGTATTATAGGCTTGGTGTATCTGAGCTTCCATGCAATCTGTATTCCATACTCAGGTGTGGGAATCCTAAGGCACATCTTTTATGTTTTTCATCTGTCATGTTTGCAGATGATGTGAAGGGGCTTCAGTGTGAGCTTCAATCTTTTAGATCTCTCAGCCTGCAGTAATGTGATGAAATGGCTGAACAGCTCTGCTGGGCAGAAGTGTGAAGTATGAGCAGCCTGAGTATGTGACACGGCTGGAAGCATTTGCTGTAGGCTACATGTTGCTGGGCCAAGCAGCAGAGGGCTTCAAGGGCTCATACCTGAAGGCCTGTGAAGACCCAGAGGACATTGCTGGAACAGTCTATGCAGCCATAGATTCTGGATTGGCATAAGCCAAGTTCCCCAGGAGGCTGGGTGGTCGCCACCCAAAGCATGGCAGGGAAGGGGCAGGATCTTCCCCACAGCCTCGTGCCATGCAGCAGGCTGCTGCCGACCTTGCTGCCGACTGCAGTCCCAGCAACGGGGTCCCTCACTTTCTGTCCTTCTATGGTGGACATACCATTTGTGTATGGAGCATATGCAACAGGCCTCATGTTGCTGGTATTTCAGCTGGTGGCCTGTCTTGTCACCATGGCATCGGGGTCCTGGTAAGCAGGGAGAAGCTGAAGGCCACCTGCAAGAGCAATAAATGAGGACCTACTGCTGCCGCCACCCGAGACCCTGGGGTAAGCCACAGTGCTGGTGAGGCAGGGTGGGGTGTCAGCTTTGGCCATGGGGCCTGCTCAGCTGGGCAGGAGCGGACCCTGCCCATGCTAGGGCTGCTCAGCTCAGGTGCCCTGGCTGGCACAGAGGCTTTCTTTGGGCAAAGCAACTGTGCCGGCAGCGCCTGTGAGCTGTGCTGGCTCTGCCAGGCTGCCACAGGCTTCAGGACAGTCACACGGGACTGCTCTCACCACACCCTCACCTGGTCAGCCTGGCTTTTCTTTCTAACCTTTCTGAGGAGGCTCTGAGTTTTTCTCTTCACAGACGGAAATGCATATGCTGCCAAGGGAAACATCCTGATTCAGTGTTGCCTTTGCTTCCCAGATATCTCAGGTGCTGTCCCTGTCCAGGAGGGCTTCACTGCACGAGAGAAAGACACTGGGGGAGAGCCTGGGAACATAGGCAGCTGGAATCCCTTTTATAGATGTGTAGAGTTGCACTGAGATAGTTAGAAGAAAATCTATCTGTACATCTGTAGATTGATATTTGTATAGGTATATTCATATATGTATTTAGCTGTATGTAAAATATGTATATACATATGTTGTTATGTGAATAACATATATATGTATATTTATATATGTATATGTATATGTATGTGCAGGTATAGACATATATATATCTAGTTCTATTTATACATGTATGTTGTTATATTCATATCTGTATTTAGTTCTCTTTGTATACATACATAGTTGTATATTTGTACAATTCTATTGATGGAGTTGTATGGATTTTTATATAAGTACACTGATATTTGCATATTTAGAGGTAGGTTTGTTATTTACATATTTTTATATGTCTTTTTATATGTAATAAGTATGTAAAAACAATACATACTTACACTGTATATTGTTATGGGTATATATGTATTTATTTTTATTTAAATATCTATGGAGTTGTATACTTCTGTCATTCTAGTTATTTAGTGTTAGGTCTAGAGTTATTTAGAGAGGGTTAGTGATATTTCTGTATTTGTATATAGGCTTTACAGTTGTAGTAATATGTAATTAATTGTTAAATTTCAATTGATCTTTGTGTATGAGTGGATTAGAGGTCTGCAGTAATTTAATTTCTTAAACTGAATTTGGTATTTGTCTGTATTTACATAGCATGATTGTAACAATAATTTAGTTTTTTAAATTATGTTGATATTTGTATATTCATACACAGGCAGCATGGGTGTAGCAATTTATAAATACGATTTTTAAACTGAAGTTGATTTCTATGTATTTGTACATTAGCAGTGGAAGTATAACAATCTGCAAGAACTTAAATGTTTCAACTGAAAGAAGTGGAGATTTGTGTTATCCAGAGCAATTACCAGATATAGACATGATGATGCTGGAGAATTTTGGCCATGAAAATGTCCAGCCATGCCCAGCACATCCCCAGCTGCAGTCAAGCTGGGCAATGAAACCACAGATTTGGGATCGCAGCAGAGCCACACATTTGGTAATAATTCGCTGCAAAGGCCTGCTGAGAAAACGTGACTCCACTGAGCATAGAACTCCAACTAGGAGCCACCTGCTGAGGAGAAACCCACACTCCATCCCACAGGCAGTTCTTTGGGCAGTGCTCCCAAGTTTCCCTCTGAGCATCATCCCAGAGACCAGAACCAAACAGGGATCCTAAGCCAGCTCCCTGACTTTGGCAGCACTTTGGCAAATGATCTGGAGCCAGGGGAAGGTAACAAGGACTGTAACTGCTGCAGGGTAGAGATGAAGGAAGGGCCATTGACACAAGTGCTGAAATAGTCCAAAATCCAGAAGGATGGTGGAGAACTGGGAACCAACAAGTTCTCACAACTGCTAAAATGATGGAAGCCCTTTTTGTGAAGTTTCCTGAAGGAACTCTTGAGGGAGTTGATGGGATCAGTAGTACCAGAAGCCATCAGGATTGGCTCATTTTCCTGGGTCTATTTCCAGAACACAGGCTGTGATTGCCCCTGCTCACACAGAGCCCAGCCCTACCCCATAGAGCCTGCAGGGTAAAAGCAACACCATTGCAAAGACAGGCTTTGTGGTTGAAGTCCACTGCCCTTGTGTTTACAGAATTAATTACGCCAGTGCAAAAGCACTGGCAGGTAACCAGGGCTCCGTGAGGCAACTTTAGAGAGAAATACAGATCACGCACTCATGCCTGAAACTCATTCAGCTTTCTAATTTTGTAAAATGAGAAAGAAGAAAGCTGAGGAGAGGAAAATGCAGTTGTTTCTGAAACCTTTGTGTCCAACATCTCCTCTAGGAGAAACTAGGAGAGACAAAGTCAGTAACAACTTTTAGGTTTTTTTTTTTTTTTTTTGTAACTCGTGTCTTCTGAACAGGACACAATGTGATATACAGCTACCAGGAACATGAGGCATTGTAGGGAACTGTGCATGTGATCAGCATCTCTAAACTAAGGGCGCACTTAGTAAGGACACAGGCAGCACCATTACTTTTCTACAGAGAAGTTCAGCTGCAGAGTATAGAAAAGAAAAAGTCTTCCAGAGTATTGCTGGATGTTTGGCCTGACTGAAACGAGCAAGATGGCAAAGCCTGTTGAATTTCTTTGACATTCCTGTGCTAAAGGCAGCAAATATAAAAAAGTAAGGATCTCTAAGCTCCTAAGCTGCCTTTATACCCACAAATATATAAAACTGCCAGCAATTTATTTCCTCTGTTCATTCCTTGATCTTGACAAAAAACACCAAGAATGGTACCTCCTTGCACACAGCCGCTCTTGGCGTTTGATCTGTGAGCAGCAGGATCAGGTGCTGAGTGATGAAAACATTTCCTCCTGCTGCACCCTCCTTGCTGGGTGGAACAGGAGGAGATGGCCCATAAACCCCACAGGCAATGGCTTAGAAAGAGATCCATGCAAATATTCTTCCAGCTTGGGAGAGTGAAGATGTACTGCTGTCAAAAACCTTCTGCCCACACAGCAGTCTGCGCACAGGTGTGTGCATGCACACCGACCCACTGTTCTCGCTCTTTTGGCATCTCTGGGCTGCTGTTTCCCAAGAATTAGGATGAATTTAACTTGACAGACCTACGAATGAGGTGTCCAGCTTGTCATGAACGCTGATGTGGCAAGGCACAGCACAGAGCTCTCAAAGCATTTACATTATCACATTTCATTCCTGCTGGGAACTGAGGAATTACAAAAGAACCAAAGATACAGAAAAGAGGTGCAAAGAATTGGCGTCATGCTACTGCTGTTATCCTCACAGAAGAAAATCTGCTGTGTTTTTTAGGTCATAACTTTCCAGAAAGTAGGAAAGCTGCTCAGTGTCAGTAGTCCAATTGCAAATGGTTCTACTGACTTGGTGAAACTGGAGTGTTAACTGTGGACTCCACCCTTGGTTAAAATCACCTGCCCTGACCTGCAGACAAAAGCACCACCACCAGCAGAAGCTATGCCAGTAACTTTTCTCAAAAAGCTGTGTTTGGATTTGCGAGAGGAAAGAAAAATATTTCAGACACTATGGATTAATTACAAGACTCTGAGAAATTGTTACAAAAGAAAGGGCCACAGCTTCTCTGGGACACTCCTTGTGCTCCAAGGCAGGTGGGCTGCCCAGGATCCTGTGCACCACGTGCATATCATACATTGCTGCGTAAAGCTGATTGGTCTTATGGTAATTTATCTGACTCCAATTGGTAGTTTTAGCATTAATGTAACTCAAGGACATAGTTTCCAAAACATGGCTTAATGTTTACATTCCTTTCTTCAGAGACTCACTTGTTATATCTAAAATCTCTCTCTGGCTGAATGAGCACAGCCATATAAAGCTAGTCCCAAACCTAAACAGGAAACCAGAAAAGTAGAGACTAGGTAAAAACGTAGGGTGTTTTCTCCAGAGCAGTGTCCATCACAAAGACCTTGAGGGTCTGTGTTATACTCACTCCTTTTAAACCCCTTATGGCTCACGGATTGGTGTTGTGGTGCATATGTGTTTCCATTATAGAAGCCATAAGGCCTCCATTTTGTGCCCTTTCTTCTTCCCCAGTTTTCCCGCCTTCCCTAACACCTGTTAACTGTCAGTCATATCTGTACCCTTTTATGGAGTTGTTTTTCCAAGTTAAATCTCTGTCCATCAAGTGTCCTGGGTCAGCCCTCTCCCCTCACAGTTGCTGTCAGTCATCTTTACTCCTCCCAGCTATCCAGAATGTTCCCTGTCATTCTCCCTTGTTCGGATCTCCCCATTGGTGATAGCTCCTCAGTCCCTCCTTTAGGTAACCCCTATTGGTTGTACCACCCTCAAACCACGCCTCTGTTCCCTCCCTAAGTTACTGCTGATTGGCCCTTGGTTTTGTATTTAAGCGGTTGCCTTGTAAGGGTGTTCGGCCATTTGGCAGGCACCCCCCTCCCTTGTCATTTCCAATAAACCCCTTTTCTCGACATCAGTCTGCCTTTTGACTCATCTCTCTGCCCTCCTGGACTAAGCCGCTCTCTCAACGCTCTTACCCTGAGGAACCTCTACCCAAGCCCCTGCCGCAGGGAGCCGGGAGAGGCCATTCCTAACGCGCGGTCTTCACCACCATTCCCGTCCACCGGGAGCTAGCCAAGCACGGGTGGAAGCGGACGGGATCGCGTTAGATTGGGGCACTTAGGATTCTTGCTCCGATTGGTTGTAGATCAGTCTGCTGATTGGCTCTTAGCGACACGCATTTCTGTCCAATCATTTCTCCATTTTCGCCTCTAATTGGGTGTCTTGATCTTCCAATCCGAACTTGTATACATTACGTTAACTAGATGACCTAATGTTCTAGAAATATTCTAATACAATATATATTTGCTTTAACAATGTACAACCTCTTAATCTGCAAGCATTCATTAAATAATTACATAGATGCAATTTAACTAACAGGAAAATTAATAATTTATAACAATTATGATCCATGTATCTACTCATTAGTGAAGCATGTCTTTACCTTTCGGCATGTGGAATCTGGACAAGGCCACATGTGGTCTTGTTTGGGGGTGAAGCATCCAAGACAACTCCCTTGGTTCCTCCTTGAGCCCTGGGCAGGCTTTGAGGGAAAACCAAGAGGAGAATGAAGTCAGATGTCCCTACACTGGAAGTTCTGTGAGATTGGTCATTCAGCATTATAAACAGTGCAGTTGGAAGCTCTGTGCCTGGCAAAGGTGGAGGCACCCCAGGATTTCCCAGTTCCCGGCTGTGGCTCCCCAGGGCTTTGCTGGGACAGCTTCCCCCAGCTGATGTATGGATCTGGATGACGGACAAAGTATTAGGATATCTGGTGATGTATCTTTCTTAATCACTAGAGGCAAGCTTATGTAGTAATGATGAGGTGCGTTGCTTAGCTTATCCTTTTCTATGTTTTTTTGTGTTCTTCCATTACAGTAAATTACACTATTCCTTCAGCTGGTGTCTGTAGCCATGTCTCTGACCCCACCCACCATCAAAACAAACACACAGCCAGTTTATCACAAGACTCCAGAGTCTGCCCATCTTTTATTTTGAAAGAGGAAGAAATTACTGATCTGCACAAAAAGAAACAATCTTTCCTACACCTCTCCCTCCTGGGCTTCCCTGGAGCACGACCCAGGCAGGGGCTGCTGCTCCTGTCTGAAACCTCCCACCCTGCTTCTCTGCCAGCCCAGAGAACACTCTTGGAGAACACTCCTGATCTCCACCTCCTCAAACAAAATTGACATGATCCACATTCCTTTTCTGCAGGCAGGTAAGAAAAGTATCCACTGCCAGCTCTGGGCTCCTCCAGAAACCGACTGTATTGAGCAGTGACAACTCTGAAATATCAACCTCCTTCCTGAACCTGCCCACTGGGAGCTGACACTAAGAGGCCTTTTGTCCAAGGATATCCACAGAAGACCTTGAGGACAGAGCAGTTTGAAACAGAACCCCTTCAGTGTTTAAACCTCCCTTATCAAATGAAAGCACACAAACCTATCCCAAAGGGAAAGCAGGAAGGAAAGAGAAGCTCCTCTCCCACAACAGTAAACTCTGTGCCTCCTCAAATTCCAGTTGGAGGATGGAGGCCATGGGCTACTCCTCAGTTTGGGAATGGATCCTAGGAAATGGCCTGATTTGGGAGGGTGGCAGAGGGAAGTTCCCCCAAAAAAAGGAAAAGATTCTCTGGAAGCAAAAGATTATGGCAATATTTCTGTGGGGAAAAAAAAAATTGAAGCATTTAAAAATGTCCTCACATGGGAAGGTCTCCCCGACACAACAACCCCTCAGTCTCCTTGGTCTGTCCGGAAGCTCATGAACTGCAAGGCCTGGATACACATAATTTGTGTTCATCCCCAGAGCACAAACAGCTCCCCAATAAGACTTCAAGTGACTATGAGAGATAGGTGATATTTTACTGAAGACAAAAGGTTATTAATGAATGTTTTTGGTTCTACGAGTTGTTGGTTTTGGTTTGAACTTGTTCTGGTGGGTTTGTTGGGTGTTGCTGTGAGCTGCGAGAAGGGCAGGGTTGAAGACTTGACTGACCCTGTTTCTATCATTGCCACTGAGCTGGGAGACAGAAGATATTAGAAGGGCTGTACTCTTTTAGGGAAAGATTTCCTGCGGAGATCAGACTCTGATTTTAGTGTTACCGCAGAAGGTCATTTTCACAGCAATTTTTGGGCCAACACAGATTTCTGGGTGGTGAATTAAAAGCATGTCCTGCTGTTGGGTAAACACATCTGTTGACATGTGCTTAGGCGTCTTCGATTTTAAAATTCTAACTTTCTAATTTTCTAACATCTTCTTCTGATGCGGTCTCCATTCCTCTGTTGAACTCTCTACTGCAATACTTTATCTTAGAAAAAGCACCTCTTGATGTATTTATTTATTCATTTACCTATTTATCTTTAGGAAATGAATGCTGTCATTGAAAACACTACCCAGGAAGATCTGTAATAAACTGAAGAAAAATAAAATCAGAATATTCTTTTTTTCTTTCTGGGACAACAACAGGTTCTTCCATGCAAGCATTAATTTATTAAAAGACATTTGCTAGTTAGCATGAGAAAGTAATTTCATCAGGCATAAAAGGAATACAAAGAGAGAAAAGCAACTGTCTGCCCTAACTACAGACAGTAATGATTGCTGTTTATAACTACAAAACAAAATTACAAGCTGAAAATGTTTTACTAGAAACCTTAAGTGCTTACTAGCTGTTGTTGTGGTGAGAGTTTTCCTTTTAATTTGTATTTCTTAGTAAAATATATGTTATACATGACAAGAATTCAGGACAAAATTCTGTTCATGATGAAGATTTCTGGTAATGGAAACAGTATTTAATGGTGTACTCAGAATTAATGTTATGCAACTGAAAGGTTAAAAAAAAAGGATTAAAAAGGATTGTCTCACTGTCATATTCATAGAGCTGGTTGTTTTAATGGTTTTACTCAAAGGATTTCAAACCACAGGACTGTCCTGAGCAGATAATAAAAATATTCATTTTTAGAAGAGTTGTATTAGTGGTTCCCTTATGAGATTAGATATTTATTCCCTTGAGTGGCTTTGTATTTTTCCCAAAGCTTTTTGTATTTGTTTGGGAAGCAGGAGTGTTGGCTTTTCAACAACAACAACAACAACAACCACAAACAAACAAACAAACAAACAATTAAAGGTCGGTTTTTAATTATTGTTTGCAATCATTACAAACTTCTAAAGGATATGCTTGGATTATAAATTTACTAATTTACTAAAATTTAATATAATTGTTTAAAAAAATGTGTGAAGTGTCTGGTTCAGGTTTCTTACAAGGAAGGTGACAAACATCTGCAAGGTGGTATAAGGATGGCAAAACCAAAACCAAATAAAATACTTTGTTTCAAAATATATTTCAGTTTTGTTTTGAGAATTAAGTAGTTAATCTGCCATGAAAGGTTTTTATTTAGTTTTAATAAAAATATTGAAGAAATTACAGTTTAGATTTTAAACTGGAATAGTCTGTGCTTAACTTAAAAGTGAAAAGGTAAACAATAATTTCTTCTTAAATACTTGTCACACAGATATCTCAGCACAAGATTAACACTATGAATGACCTTCACCAGAACCAGGAGGATCCTTTGAGAAAATGTCTGAACAGTTAAATGCACAGGAAGATTGCCAGCAGAAAGAAAAGCAATATCTTGAACAGCACTACTCACATTTCCTTGAAGAAGTTCACACAAGAGCACAGGTATGGTGCTGTGAACGTCTAATTTTTTTTCTTTAAATGTTTAATGGATTATTTCAGTAGTTTAAGCCCCTTAAAAGTTTACGGTCACTTGGGAATTTTAGTATATTAAAAAAAGNGTTTTAATAAAAATATTGAAGAAATTACAGTTTAGATTTTAAACTGGAATAGTCTGTGCTTAACTTAAAAGTGAAAAGGTAAACAATAATTTCTTCTTAAATACTTGTCACACAGATATCTCAGCACAAGATTAACACTATGAATGACCTTCACCAGAACCAGGAGGATCCTTTGAGAAAATGTCTGAACAGTTAAAAGCACAGGAACATTGCTTGCAGAAAGAAAAGCAATATCTTGAACAGCACTACTCACATTTCCTTGAAGAAGTTCACACAAGAGCACAGGTATGGTGCTGTGAACGTCTAATTTTTTTTCTTTAAATGTTTAATGGATTATTTCAGTAGTTTAAGCCCCTTAAAAGTTTACGGTCACTTGGGAATTTTAGTATATTAAAAAAAAAAACAAAAACCCAAACAACAAACCCACCCATCACTGTGATAATATTAACATCACTTAAAATAAGAAATAAATTACTTCTCTAATTGTTTACTAGAAGAGATAACTTCATCACCATCATTACTAGCAATTTTTGTTCCTTTAATGCATCATTTGAATGGCAAAACTAACAATTTTCTTTTAGCTCTAGCCTAGGTAAAAATCATCTAGTTAGTATTTCTTCCATTTTTGTTTGATTTTTTTCTGTTGCAAGAATGTGAAAAACAGCGCAGAAAAATAGGCACAAACTTTGACCTTGGACAAATCTGGGAGAAAATGGTCCATGGATGCAATTCTGTGAGAAATACATTATCAAATGCTCACAAGGAGAGCTCATCTCTACTGGCAGCCTGTGCACTGCTGTCAGGGGCCATGTGTCCTCTCTACNCATCACTTAAAATAAGAAATAAATTACTTCTCTAATTGTTTACTAGAAGAGATAACTTCATCACCATCATTACTAGCAATTTTTGTTCCTTTAATGCATCATTTGAATGGCAAAACTAACAATTTTCTTTTAGCTCTAGCCTAGGTAAAAATCATCTAGTTAGTATTTCTTCCATTTTTGTTTGATTTTTTTCTGTTGCAAGAATGTGAAAAACAGCGCAGAAAAATAGGCACAAACTTTGACCTTGGACAAATCTGGGAGAAAATGGTCCATGGATGCAATTCTGTGAGAAATACATTATCAAATGCTCACAAGGAGAGCTCATCTCTACTGGCAGCCTGTGCACTGCTGTCAGGAGCCATGTGTCCTCTCTACGGGCAGCTGTGTGCTATGTCTTCCCAAAGAGACCTTCTCTACACGGATTAGTGAACCAGAAGATCAGGAGCCTCCTTTATGCTCTCCCTACTAATGTGAAAAACAGTCAAGATGAAGCAAGGCTGAAGTAGAGAAGAGCCAAGCACCTGGTTTATGTGTTCCGAAGAGCTGTGATTGCAGTTCTGGCCACTAACAGGCTTAGAGCTCTGGCCCAATATTCTTGTTCCATTTTTGTCTAAACAGGTGGCTCAAGAGGAAGCACTGGAATTCAAGTTTGTGCAGGAGAATCCAGAGGCAGGTGTCATGTGTTACGTAAGTGAAACGTTTTTAAAGTGTTATGTCAAATTACATGGTTAGGGAATAACAAAGACCAATATTATTATTATTATTATTATTATTATTATTATTATTATTATTATTATTATTAT
>VXAX01000640.1:2267-19197 GCA_013399835.1 Leptocoma aspasia | reverse complement strand
CAAGAGCTGACCTCCTTAATAAAGGCATTTTCAAACGAGCAGAAGGTCTCCTGGCCCGTTTTTGACAGCATCTTCTCTGTGGTAAATATCTTGCAATGTTTCTAAATTATTAATGTTCTGGTTTGAAAGACAGGTGTCTGCTAAGGAAGGCAGAAGCCTCCCTTAGAATGGAGAATGTAAACCCCCTTCCTCCAAATTATTTTAAATTTGAAATCAAGGGGCTCTGGGGCAAAGATATGGGAATAGGAATAACAGTTCTTTAGTAGTATGTGTAACAAGGCTAACGAAGAAACAACACCAAACAGCATTAACACCAAACAGAACCAGGGACCTGGTAACAGTCTCCTTGACTGCAGGCACTTCCCCCCTTTAGTGCAGTTACTATCACAACCGGCAGGAATGAGCAAAAATCCTGGGCTGGTGGGCAAGATATGTCAGAAGCTTCGCGGTAGCTGGAACTGCGGGGACGGGCTGGCAAGGCAGCAGGGTGTGGGCTACGGCGTGGAGAAATGAAGAGCAGTACCAAAGAAAACAGCAGGGACGGGGCAGAGGCGGCCCGGCTCCGAGCAGGGTAGGGAGAGGCAAAGTTCAGGATTCCCGGGCCACATGAGCAGATGGCGATCAGTCCCTCAGGGCTGAGCTCCAGAGCTGCTGGTGAATTCTCCCCGCAGTAAGCGACCGCCTGGCCGTCCTCCTCCGATGCCAGAGAGCAAGAGCGCGACTCTGCCCTAACCCCATCTTTTTAACTGCCCCTCATTCTCAAGGTGTCTCTGTCCCATCCCCCTTGAGAGAAACTCCCAAAAACCAGGAGTTCCCCCTCCCCACCGTCTCAAGAACCCAGTCATCAGTGCTTCTTAGCAACTCAATGGGAAAAAATTCCACAAGTAACAAGGAAAGAAAAAGAAAAGAAAAAAACCCCAACCCCCAACAATTAACCATCAACATTTTGTTTTAAGTATTTCCTCTTCTTTTTTTAATAATTTTAAAACCCAGGGAAAAAAATTGCTTTCTGATTCAGGTAAAATATTAGCATAGGATTTCAAAATTTTCTTTCGAGATTATGTCTACTTGTCCCTTTCTGTTGCCAGACCAGTTTATGCTTCCCCCTATAAGGATCAATGATATCAAAAATGTTTTGCAAATTAGAAGATTCATCTACTTTTTTTTTTTTTAAGTAGTTCTGGAAGCATGCTTAATACAGTCTAAATTGTCCTGATTACTTAGTGGTTTATGTGCTTATTTTTGGTTAATTTCTGAAAGACTTGGAGATAGCAGTGTGCCATACCTTAGTGATTCAGTTATCCTACTAGCTGCAATTCCGTTTCACAGGTTTTGAAGAGGACGGAGTTGACTATATTGAAGCACTTGGCTGGTTGACTAGCAGTAACCTCTACACTGCAATAATCAGTTCCGTCTCTAAACTGCAGGATGTTCTCAGAAAACCAGGTAATTTTAACAGCATATTCTTGTAGCAGAAATATATTTTAAAAATAAGTAAATCAGGGTGGTCACATAATTTCCATTTTATTATTTTATCTAAACTATTCTGGACCATAGCTCTGAAGAGATATCTCTGAATGTTATGATAGACACCTTTGACTAGAGATGATACCCTGAGCTAGTCAATACAAATTTTAGTGGGGCTGTTTCCCTGAAGAAGTAACTTTATTGCAGGGTAAAATAATAGCCCTCTTCTACATTCTCTGAATGATCATATCTTTGTACTGTTGGAACAGATTAATTTTATTTAGTGGCTGATAGGATATTTTATCCTTTCAGTATATAGAATAATGGAAGCAGAAAGCTGTAGTGTATTTCTGGAGCTTATCTGCACTGAGAACTGATACAGGCTCACTTGGTTCATCTGCATTGCTGCCATGCCTGGTTCTTTAGTAACCTGTAGTTTTAGAGTCCCCACATTTTTGTCACAGAAAAAAAGATATTAGAAGAGGGATAATTTATATGAATAAAGGGAAATAGCAGGACAAAGAAGAGGTGATGCATTTTCCAGAAGGCTAAACATTAAATTGGTATAAAAGTTACCACTGAATCAAATGTGTTTATATTTCAGTTTCAGGCACTTTCTTCTTTGATCATGCTGTGCTCAATAGATTGAATTCATTCATATCCTTAAAAAGCAAAATTTGAACCATGTTTTAGATTCATTATTCTGTGTTTCAGAATATTCACAGGTTCCATCCTGTATAAATGAGAAAGAACTGGATATTACAAGAAACCAGAAATAATAACCTGCTTGATGTTCCCTTTTTGTTGTTGTTTCTTAAAAGATCCAAACTCCTGGCTTTCTGGACTCTCATTTGTCAGTGCTGCCAGGAACTCCTTTGCAAAACTGATGGACAATCTGAGCATACTGATGGAGACAGTTCAAGAGAACCATTGTGGGTGCAGAGCTTACCTGGAGAGGGACTCCCTGATACAGAGGCTGGCTTGTGGACTTCAAGTAAATGCCCAGGCCTTGGAAGCTGGATTGTATGACAGACTGCCCAGGTGACAGTAAGCAGATTTACAGTCCTCCTTCATAGAAACAGAAGGTTTACAGTAACAGTGAAATCCCCTTGAGAGCACCATTTGTTTTGTTTCAGGCTGGAGATGAGTCTATGACAAGGAAGTACAACTATATTGACACTCAGAAATTGATTTGTGACACGATAGGGTGTGAATAGGTCTTTTATTGACAGAGAATTTTTGGAGGAGGTTTACTGTATCCAAGTAAAAAGGGGTTTTTTTAGGTTCTATCAGAACTGTATTAGCTTATAAGAAAAAATTTGCTTTTTGCTTGATGTAAATATTGATTGCTTTTTATTATTGTTTTCTATTTTCTATGTCTCACATTTCCCATCCTTTATTTCAGTAACGATAACCTTCTTCCCTTTAACCAAAATGAAAGAATAAACTCTTTCTCTCCTAATCTTTTATAGTAGACTATAAGTGAAAATAGTACTTCTTGTAAACAGAATTTGCAGTAATTGTTTGTAGATGACAGGTTCAAACTCTTGCCCTTGTGTTTGTCTTTTAGAGATGGAGGAAAAAATTATAGATTTGTCTTAATTTTCTTTGGTCTTAACTCAGATTTATTTTATTGCTCAAACAGCGTATTTTCTTGCCCATCAACTTGGTTTTGTTTGCTGACAGAGAAACATAGCAATCTTGCAGCAAGAAGTATTTGAATTATCAAGAAGGCTTCATACAGCAGAGGTAGAGTCCTGCTCACTGCACCTGCAGCTTGCCGAAATCAAAAGGACTTTCAGTGAGATGCAAAAAGATGCCGAAAAAGCCCAGATTGCTACAGCAATCAAGTGCACCTCAGCACGTAAATATGGAAAAAAATATAGTTTTGTCTTAATTTTCTTTGGTCCTAATTAGGATTTATTTTATTGCCAAAATAGTAGAATTTATAGCTCATCAGCATGTTTGCATTTGCTGTCAGAGAAACTTAGCAATCTTTCAGCAAGAAGTTTTTGAATTATCATGAAGTGTGGAGGCCAGTGCTCCAACTCCAAGAAGAGTCCACAGCACTTCCATGGAAGAAGAGCCTTCAGATGCTCCTCTCCTCCCTCATGGTGAGGAGGAAGATTCCTCCCAAGATGCCTCTCTGCTCTATGTAATTGTCTGAACCCCACTGGCCCTTCCTCTTCATTCCACCCCTAAGCCCTCAGATCATTCGTCCTGTTGCTCTACCCAGCCCCCTGCCTTTCCCATATAAATCTCTGTTTTCCCTCTGATTCTCTGGAGTTCTTGTCCCTGCCACCCTTCACAGAGTGCCCCCACACAATAAAGGCTTGTTTTCTGTGGAACGCCATACAAGGCTCCTGTCTCTTGCCTACACGTCGCCCGAGAGAGGATCTGCACTCGTCACACGTGGGTCGTGCCTGTGCACCCCAGAGCGTGAAGGTCGTGGCACCCCCGAAGACCAGTGCCCGCTGCCACAACAAAGGCTTCATACAGCAGAGGTAGAGTCCCGCTCGCTGCACCTGCAGCTTGCCAAATTCAAAAGGACAAAAGATGCTGCAAAAAGATGCTGAAAAATCCCACAGACTGCAACAGCAATTATGTGCACCTCATCATGTAAGTATATTTGATTTGGAGGCTCTCTTGCTTAAAAGAGATTCTCCTTTCTACACAGTTTTTGATATGTGTTCTTTAGGAAAACAAGCATAGAAGTGATTTACTTTTAATAGAATTTACTAGAAAACCTGCCTTGTAAATGTCACTAAACCAGAAGTCAGATTTGTTTAGAAATACTTTTCTTCCACTGGAGTTGCCTTTTGAATTGTAGAAGGTATCCTGTATAAATTTGAGTTTGGTATTCAGCAATCCAGGTTCTCCCATTTGTTGGAAATGTTGATGTGATTTATGTATCCTAAAAGAAGATTTCACTTCAACAGAGTAAAGTCAGCTGGAATGAGGACATTTATTAAGAATGTTCATTAGAAGTTAATGAAATATAAATACACTAGTTTAAAACTCCGTATGGATCTTGATTAATGTTATAATAAATAAATACAAATCTTAGTTGGTCTGTTTCCCTGAAGAAGTGACTTTATGGCAGGGGAAAAAAAAAGCCTTTTTCTACATTCTCAGTAGCACAAATGCACAAAATTCCCCTGAGTCTTTTGATATTGCTGATTGACGTACTGAAACACTTTTGGTTCCCTAATCTGAAACCTAGTTGGTAGAATCTGTCAGTGTGTCCCAAACCAAACACTTCCGAGCAGAGAATATCTGCTAGATTATGTCTCACCCATCATCTTTCCTGTTCCTAGCTAGTAAAATGGATTTTTTTTTTAACTAAAAAATATCTAATAATTTTCAGTTTTGTTCTTATCAGGTTTTATTTCCTTAGTGTTTTGGGACAGTGTCCTAAGTTACAATAGAAAGACATATTCTATCACCATCTTCATGAGCTGTTGAAATCCAGAGGGGCTGTGTTTTCCTTGTCTCCTTCCCCTAGACTATCTCCTGTTGATAGGCCCATCAATGCCTTGCCTGATGACTCAGAGATAATTCCCTCGCAGAGCCATTTCTGTTTAATGGGCAATCAAGGACCCAGGTATGACTCACAGAATGATATCAGCCCATTGTGAGATGCTCTGCCCAGGGGGGAGGAGCTAAGCATCCCCACCTGGATATAATTTGGGGTTTGGGACTGAACAAGCTGCTCTTTCCCACTGCTTTACAGAGGACAAGAGCTACCAAACCTTTTCTATGGGATCACTACTTCAACAAGACCAATTCATCTGGACTGCTACCACCACCCTAACTAGTGGGGTGTCAGGTTGTATTCTGACTCTGTCAGTGGTTTTCTTTTGTACTATTCCATGTATTTTATTTTTTCCTATTAAATTGTATTTCAGACTTGGAGTCTCTCACTGGTTTTGCTTTCAAACCGCAACAGATAGTTAGATGAAAATTGTCACATTTTAGACTGTAGTTGAAATGCAGATGATGATTTTTCTTGAAGAATTATTTCTTCTTTCTGGAACAGTTTTTGGAGGAGAGAAAGAGTTGACAAAGGTGTTTACAAGGGTTGGTTACTTGGTGGCCTTAAAACATTTGGCTTTGTGTCTGCTACTTTAACCTCTGAAATGTCATAAATAAGAAAAGGCAGGAAGTCATAATCTGTGGTCAGAAACTTACATGGTATTTTTTAAAAGCATATTTTGCATTTAATAATAATCTCAAGTTTTCTCACTGACTTGTACAATTGTGCCCTGATATAGATCTATTTGAAGGTCCAATAAAGGTGAATATATTAATTACTTAGAAGAAAGGACTGTTTTCAACTATAGCTCTAATGGTAGATGGTTTGATAACTGTTTTTTAACTAGAGTAGCACAGAGAAAAAGAAGTGTTTTCATTACCTTGGAGTGTCAGTTTCCCGTACTACACCTTAATTCCTAGTAACATGGGAATCTCTGCTTTACTTTAGTTTCTGCGTTCACCAAAACTGTTGTTAATTTAATTTTCAAATACCTTTTTCAAGTTTCTTTCCTTTAATGTTCATAGAAAGTGACAGAGCCTAAACTGCGCGTCTCACCTGCAGCAAACTGTGCTGATAGAAAATTTCCTTTGTGTGACCATCATCTTCATACTGGCTTCTTTCAAACTTTGGAAGTGGTTGTCATGCAGTAAGTGCTGTGTTTTTACAGTAATACATACGTGGCATATCCTTGGTCTTTCTCTTTTCAGAATGGGGCAGGGCAAGGTGCTGATTTATTTTTTTCTTTCGGTAACATTCTCTCCCAGCACTGTGAATTAGAGACTTATTTGCAATGAAAATTCAATCAGTCATACTTTATTCATGAATATTAGGTCCTGCGATCAATGCAAGTCCACTCAACGGGCTCAAGGCGACCCAGTCNATTAATTATATTTAATTAATTAATAATTAAATATAGAATCTATTTTGCTCATGTGGGTTTAAAGACTTGCACATTTCTAAATACTAATTTTGTTAGGACAAAACAGTAAGTGGGAAAAAGAGTAATTAACTGAAAATGTGCCATTTTTTCAGCTCTGAACATAGATTCAGTGCAATGCCTCCCTATTAAGTTCGATGTCTTCTACAGAAACTATCCCTTAGTCTTTGTAGTTTTGCAGAATATATTAATGCTAAGAGAGATTTTTTTCCCAATGAGAGAAAAAAAGGCAGAGTAAGTACATATTACTTTCATTGTGCTTCACTGTCTGAATTAGAAAGAGAGCAGGTAATAAGTAAAGTGCAAGGAATTTAGACCAGGTAATTATTGCATACAGTGTGTACATTTCTGCAGCAATTCCTTCCAATTTATTGTAACTTTTCTAATGCAGTATATAATTGCAGGGTCACAAAATCAAACAGTAAAGAAAGGCAAATTCTAACCTGGAGATTTCTCACTGTTGCCCTCTTGCATGCATACATGCATTTCAATATGATAAAGATATAAACTGTGTGTGCATTATCATGTTTCCACACTAAAATATGGAAATACGTAATATGTAGTGCTTTGAGATTCCCATGAAGCTAAATTAGCGCAGGTGAACTTTGCAGTCAAAGGTAGAATAACAAATGTTTCCCCAGTACAATGATGATTTATTTTAGAGCTGCACAAAAGGTCCCACGGGTGACATCTTTTCACAGGAGGCATTGTGGCAATCACCACCTTTTAAAACCTGCTTTTCCAATTTGGTAGTGGATGCTGCTTCTTTTTTTTTTTTTTTAATCCCATCCCAACTCCCATTCTTTTTTGATCTCACAATGATTGCAGAAGCATCTGCAGCCTGGTCCCTCTTTTTTTCCAGAAGAGAATCAGAAACACAAAAGGTTGCATTTCATATTTACACAAAGCGCTTTGGTGGAACTAACAGAGTACAGTGTGTGCTGGGGAGGTCACTGTTGGGGCAGAATTGTAAAGTTCTTGTTCACCTGGCAACATCAGGTGCATTTAGTAACGCAGGACATACACAAATAGCACCAATGGCTCACAGTCTGTGTCACTATGAGCTTCTTTTTCTCCTTCCCTTTTCCTCTTTCCCCATCTCTCTTTCCCCCTTTTCCCTCTCTCTCTCCTCTGCCCTCATCTCTAGTTCCTGTTTGATTCCTTTCCAAGCAAATAATTGAGGTTTTATTATAAAATTTGCCTTTTATAGCTGGAGGTCACCTAATGGATTTTAATTTTAATCTATGCCAAACCGTATTAAGGGCAATCCTGCAATCCTGAGTGAGGTAAGCAGTTAGGAATCACTTTAGGGACACTTGTCATTAAAAGCAATGGAGTTGTTTGCAGGCACATCCTTTAGAACTGTCTTAGTCTGTTGTGGGATCCCAGGCAGACCCTGAACTGGGAATGCCCTGGAAAACTGTCACTTAACTCAATTCAAGTTATTTCATCCCCAAAGTCCTCTCCTTTCTCCTCCCAGGTTCTTCCCTTTGTTCTGGAAACTCCTCCTGTTCCATAAACCCCATTAGACCCCTAGTTATGTCACTCCAACGTATTATTCCCCTATAGGTTGTGTTGAAGTTAATCCCTCCCTGTTCCTCCCCTTTGCCCTCTTCCTATTGGTTCTCCTTGTTGTATAAGAACTCTGACACACTCTCAGATCCCTGGACTCCTGTCACTGCCCCCCTTCGGAATAAACTTCCTGGAGAAGCACACAGTTGTCTGCCTCGTGCTCGTGGGTTGTTAAGCTACCATCGAAGCGTGCTACAGCCTGTGAGCTATCCCTTTACCGAGACACTGTTGGAAAGTCGGTGGCCACCCCCGCGCTGTTATAAATGAAATTTTGGTTACCCCTAAATAAGTTCACCATATTACCTATCTCCCCAAGTTCAATCCCCAGTTTCCCCCAGTTACGAGCAGTTATAGTCGAAGATGTTAAATGAATTCATGTCTGTTAATTGTTATTAAAAGTTGTCTGTTAATTGTTATAAAAAGCTGTTAATTGTTTTACCTCACCCCACCCTTAACACCCTCTATCTTTGTATCTCCTCCCCCTAACCTCTGTATCCCCTTCCATGCTGCGTCGGGTAACCATGCCTCTGCTCTCCTCGACTCTTCCTGGCCGAACTCTCGTGACAACTAGCTGCTCCCATAAGACTTTGTACCACATGTATACTAATGAGCAGCCAGTTCCGGGCACTCCAGACCCTTCAATGAGCCAGCAACACCAACTATGAGACAGACAGCACAGCAGTAGGGAGACCTCCCAGAAGAGTTGACTAAGGCATTTCGGGGCCTCACCGTAAGTTTTCAAGTACGTGAGCAACAGCACTCTCCGACCCAGTAAACCAGTAAATCGCCTTCCTGTGCCCTCTCGTCGAGGACGGAAGCCCCGGCTCTGCTCAGTGAGCAAAGTTGCCTGGGTCCTGCTCTGCTTCAGCTGTGAGAGACGGCGTCGGGGAGCAGCAGTGGCAGTGGCAGGAATCCGTGAGCCCCACCCCGAGCTGGTCACCCTAATAAAGGCATTTTTAGTGAGACAGAAGGTCGGTCTTTCGGCCCATTTCAACCTGGGGGCTCATCTGGGATCACTCTGCCCACCGAGGGATGTTCTCAGGAGGGCCGCCTGCTTCGGGACCGCGTGGGACAGTGAGCTACTCCGGACCTGGAGGAGGACCAGTGAGAGAATAGCAGCCGGCACAGAGCTCTGGAAGTGGTAAGCATACTCCGGAGGAAGGAAGGGAGGCAAGCGAGTGGAGTGTGAGTGAGACAGGGGCCGGCTGCTTGGATCCCCAAAGCGAGTGTGGATCCCCTAGTACCGCGGTTCCAGACTCCCACAAGGGGGCCAGCTGGGAACGGGGGTAAGAGAGTGAGGCCCAAATTGGGACCGAGAGACGAGTGAGGCATCTCCCCGGGGGATTCCAGGCTTAGCAATTCCCCGTAGGGCGGCCCCTGAAGCTGAGGGAGGGGTAGGCCGGCTGCCCTGTGAAGACCCAGCCAGGGAGAAAGGGGCGCAGGGAGGGGAATCCCAACCCCATAGGGGCCTGACCCCTGCTATGGGCAGAAGTAGCAAATACGGAGGTGTGTTGCTCTGCAGCCCTCGGGACGGCCTGGGCCCCTGGAATCCCGAGGTAGTGTGTGTGAGGGGTAGTGGAGTGCCGAGAGGGGAAAGCATTCCCCGCCTGGATTGGGCTCCACTTTAGGATATTGGGGTCAGTGGTACCGGGCCCCAGGGGGAAGGCAGGGAGCAGAAGGGTGCGACCTGTTGGACCTCGGAGAAGAGCACAAGGGTGGAGGTGTTGCACTTTTGAGTTAGGCCCCCTTTTGGGACCAAATTTCTGTTGAAGTTAGAAAGAGAGCAAGTTCGTGCATGCGAGTGTGTGCGAAGCCTGGAGAGTGACTGAGTAACCTAACCCAGGGAGGGGTCCAGGGGAACGGGTGCGGTATTGCCTATAACCCTAGAGAGAGGGGGTTGCGGGGCCACCACCAAGCCAAGAGGGTCCCTTGTGCTGGGCTCCAGAGTCAGACCAGTCACTAGGACCGGACCAAAGAAGACTCCTTTGCTTTCAGTGTATAGGCCTTTAGATTTTCAGTTAAGTGAGTGAGAAGTAGAGTGAGTAGACCAAACTCTGATATTAGACGGATTGTCTGCAGGAGAGTGAGTGTCTTAACTAAATAAGTTCACCAGTTCAGGTTCATTTTGAGTGTAATAAAGTTTGAGTTTTAATATAATTATATAAGTTTAATCTAGTAAGTTGCATTAGTAGCAAAAGATTTCAGTTAAAAAATTTGTTTAAGTGGCAAAGTTTGAAGTTGTGTAGGCTGCCATTTTGGTTACTTTTGGGTAGAGGCACCGTGAGCTTTTGTTTGTCACTAGAGAGTGCAATAAAGAGCTTAGGAATGGGGCAGTGTGCTGGGAAGCAGGTCCTCATTGGAGAAAAGAAAAAGAAGAAAGTAAGAAATATCCCCGCCAATAGCCTGCTGGGTAAGATGCTAGATCAATGGAATGAGGATGAACAGACCAAAGAATTAGAGAGAGATGATACACTTGTGTATAGAAACTTGGCCCAAACTAGGTATAGAATGGCCCTGGTTTAGGTCCAACGACGAGTGGATGTGCCAGCAATTAAGGTGGTGTTTGAGGGACGCTCCAAGCCCAGACTTGGAACAACTTAGGTATGCAGAATGTTGGGGAAATGGAGCGGCTAAAAAAGAAACATCCAAGATATGCAAGCTGAAGAAAGTAAAAGAAGAGGATAAGAGTGAGAGGAAAAAGACACAGGAAAAACCCTGGGACCCCCTGGAATACCTACCTCCACCTATATATCCCATCCCCTCCTTAGAATCTCCAGAGTTACTACCCTTACCTCTGGCAGAACCCACCCCCAGACTCCCGAGAGACCCAATTCCTTTACCCCCACCTCCTTCCCCTAACACTCTTACCTGTGTCATGATTTCGCCCCCACCGGCTCCAGTCCCAGTCCCGCTACCTTCCCTACCTAAAGCCCCAGCCCCGAATCCTAACCCAAAACGCCCTCCGGTACTACCTACCACCTTTACCCCTTCCATCATACCCTTTGCTAATCAACAGAACCCTACTCCTGTTGTTGTTTCCCCCAGTTCTTTGTCCCAAGACAGACCTGGGTCTCAACCTACTGTTATGAACCCACCTGTAAGTCTAGAAAGTTTAACCAGTACAATTCCCCTATCTGACACCCAACCTCCCCCACTCGCTCTTCCAGCTCATCCACTCGCCGGGCTGGCAACCCCGATCCAACTTTCTACCTCTCCTGCAATATACTCTCCACCTCCCAGTGTAGTCCCAGAATTCCCCCCTCAGTGGAAAGCTAACCAACTTATGCCCCCTGGTCACCAGCCTAACCTTCAGGTCCAAGGTGAAGAAGAAGAACCCCATTACAATACTAGATCAAGAGCCCTGAAACTGTTTCCACTCTGTGAGGTCCCTATGGGCGGGGTATTTGGAAGGGTGGGATATGTAAACGCCCTCCTCACCTCAACTGAGGTGCGAAATTTCAAGAAAGAATTGGGTAATTTAGTTGAAGACCCGATAGGGGTCTTGCAGCAAGTGGACCAATTTCTGGGACCGAACATCTATACTTGAGGAGAGATAGGGTCAATTTTTAAAACACTGTTCAGTGGGGAGGAGGTCAGGATGATCAGGGCAGCAGCTATGCAGATCTGGGACAGGGACAACCAAACTGGGGTCACTGCTGAAAGAAAACTACCACTAGAGGACCCGGGGTGGAACCCCAACCAATTAGCCGACCAAAGCAATATGGAAGACTACAGTGCACTCATGTACAGGGCAATCTACAGGGCAATCAAAGGAATTAGAGAGTCAGTCCCTGAGGATACTAACACAAAATTAGCATTCAAAATAATGCAAGAAAAAGATGAAACTCCTGCCAATTGGCTGGGCAGGTTAAAGAAAAATTTACAATTATACTCAAATCTAGACCCAGAGACGTGAGAGGGTCAAGTAGTATTAAAGATGTAATTTGTTTCTAAGTCCTGGCCCAACATTAGACAGAAATTAGAAAAATTGAAGATTGGCAAGACAAAGGCATTAATGACCTGCTAAAAGAAGCTTTGAAAGTATATCTCAGGTGGGAGGAAGAGAGAACCAGAATGAAAGCAAAAATCATGGTAGCGGTTGCCAGGGAGGGGTTAGGAGGAAAAACTGAGGCAGAGAAGCCCTTCAAGTATGAAAAGACCCCAGACCTGAACTCAGTAGCCCAGGTTCCCCAAGCAGGAGGTTGGAAAGAAACAAGAAAGTGTTTTTACTGTAATGAAGTAGGTCACATACGGAAGGACTGCAAGAAATTGAAACGGGATGAGGAAATGATGAGGGAGCAAGATGAGTTAGAAAGAATTTTTTGGGGAGAAGATTAGGGGAGTCGGGGGCTCTTTGTGTTAGGGGTCCCTATTTACCACCAATCAGAGCCCCTGGTAACCTTAGAAATTGGTCCCAATAACGAAGACAATGAATTTTTAGTAGACACTGGAACAGACAAGTCAAGCTTGAGTAAAGTACCAGCAGGAATGAGTTTAAAGGGTACGACCTGTGAAGTTGTAGGGGCAGAAGGAGTACCCTTCAAAGCTCCGGTTTTAGAAAATGTAGAAGTTAAAGGAAATTCCAGAATTTGCAAAGTGGAGTTTGTATTCTTGCTGAACCTAGAGTGCAATCTTCTGGGGAGAGATCTCCAAGTTAAACTAAATATCGGGATTGTACCCGAAAGGGGAAAAATG
Source organism: Leptocoma aspasia (assembly GCA_013399835.1). NCBI lineage: Eukaryota > Metazoa > Chordata > Aves > Passeriformes > Nectariniidae > Leptocoma > Leptocoma aspasia. Next base: position 6,490 of record VXAX01000640.1, on the reverse strand, counting down.
TTAGCAAGGCTTATGAAATTAACTGAGGTAGATCAGACACAAATCAATGAGGTTGTGTGGGCCGAAGAAGGCAAGTTTGGTTTATTAGATATAACACCTATCAAAATACACATGAAAGAAAAGGGACCCCCAGTCAGGATCAAATAATACCCAATATCTCAAGAGGGCAAGGCAAGTCTAGCCCCAGTCATCAAACAGTTACTGAGGGCAGGAATTTTAGAGATTTGCACCTCCCCCCACAACACACCAATCTTGGCGGTGAGGAAGGCCCAGGGCGGATACCATCTTGTTCAAGATTTAAGAGAAGTTAATAAAAGAACAGTTGCCAACTATCCTACAGTACAAGACCCGTACAGCTTTTTAAGCAGGATCCCAGCAAATCACGGGTGGTTCTCAGTAATAGACCTGAAAGATGCCTTTTGGGCCTGTCCATTAGCCCCAGAGTGCAGAGATTGGTTCTCTTTCGAATGGGAGAGCCCTGGGATGAGAAGAAAAGCTGGACCAGGCTTCCCCAGGGATTCTGTGACTCCCCCAACTTATTTGGTCAGGCACTAAAAAACCTACTAGAGTAATTCAGCCAGGGTGAAGGCATCCAAATTTTACAATATGTAGATGACTTTTTACTATCAAGAGAAGACAAAAATTCCATCTGGGAAATGAGTATAAAATTACTAAATTACTTTGGTGCGAAGGGGTTAAAGGTATCAAAAAAGATACTATAATTTGTGGAACAACAAGTTACATATTTAGGACATGTAATTGGCCAGGGGTACAAAGGACTTAGCAGCAATCAGGTAATGGGGATTTTGGCAGTACCTTCACCCAAGACAAAAAGGGATGTACGAAAACTGTTATTCGGATACTGCAAATTGTGGATAGAAGACTGTACGCAGAGGGTAAAATTCTTGTACGAAAAACTAACAGCGCCTGACCCAATAACTTGGGAGGAGGAAGACGAAATAAAGTTAAAAAATTTGAAAGAGACACTAGCCTCTGTGCCAGTCCTCACACTGCCAGATTTAAAGAAAAACTTTGAATTATTTGTCAACGCTGCAGAGGGAGTGGCACATGGAGTCTTAACTCAAGAATGGGCAGGGGCCAGGAAGGCAATAGCTTACCTTACCTGTCCAAATTATTAGGCCCAGTTGCCAGGGGTTGGCCTGCCTGCATTCAGGCAATTGCAGCCACCACACTCCTAGTTGAAGAAGCTAGGAAACTAACCCTACAAAATAAAGTGTATACACCGCACGACCTGAAAAACATACTAAGCAAGAAAGCCCAAAATTGGATGATGGACAGCAGAATTTTATGATATGAAGTTACATTACTCAATCCGGACAATTTAGAATTGGCTACTACTAAAACTCTAAATCCAGCTCAATTCTTATTGGGGGAACTGGCCTCCAATTTAGAACATGATTGTTTCGAAGTAATAGATTAACAAACCAAGACCAGAGAAGACTTAACGGGCCAACCTTTGCCCGAGGGAGAAACTTTATTTTGTGATGGGTCATTGAGGGTAGTAGATGGCAAGAGATTATCTGGGTATAGGATAGTCAGAGTAGTAGAAGTGGATAAGATCGAAGTGGTCGAAGAGGGAAAATTACCAGGACACTGGTCAGCGCAGCAATGCGAGTTATATGCTCTAAAAAAGGCATTAGAATGGCTAGTTCAGAAAAGTGGAACTGTGTACACTCATTCCAGGTATGCCTTTGGTGTTGTACACACCTCTGGAAAAATCTGGGGCAAGCGAGGCTACCTAAATTCAAAAGGAAAAGAACCCACAAGGAGTTGATCAAAGAAGTGTTGGAGGCTTTAGAACTACCCCGAGAGATTGTGATAATGCATACAAAAGGCCATCAGAGGGGGAAAGACCTTGTAGCGAAAGGAAATAATGCTGCTGATTTAGTGGCAAAAAGAGCAGCACAAGGATCCCAAGACCCACCAAAGATCCTCTTAGTGATAAGACAACCAAGTAAACATGAAACACTGAGCGTACCTGTTTTTTTCCGAGAAAGAGCAGAAAGTAATAAAAGAATTGAGTATAGAGCAGGGACCAGACAGAGAGTGGAGAGCATCTGATGGGCGAGTATTTCTAAACAAAGCCCTAGCGAGAGAATTATTAAAACAAATACATGATAGAACCCATTGGGGTACCCAGGGCTCATGTGACCATTTTCGGAGAGACAACCTATGTTTAGGACTATATGGATTGGCAAAATCAATCACCCAAGGATGTCTGTTGTGCCAGAGAGTAAAACAAAAGGCTGGGAGGAAACCACCACAAGGGGGCATGGACATAGTGCAATGCCCCTTCCAGGCCATACAAATAGACTTTACAGAAATGCTCCCAGCCCAGGGGATGCGGCATCTGTTAGTCATAGTAGATCACTTGACCCACTGGGTAGAAGCTTTTCCAACCCGAAAGGAAATGGCCCAAGTAGTAGTCAAAGTCTTAATTGAACAAATTATTCCTAGGTATGGAATAATAAATAATATAGACTCAGATCAAGGACCCCACTTTACCACAAAAGTAATAAAAGAAATAACCAAAATACTAGACATTACATGGAAGTAGCACACCCCATGGCACCCCCAGAGCTCGGGTCATGTCGAAAGAATGAATAAAACATTAAAAAATGTATTCACCAAATTAATTGAAGAAACAAAATTAAATTGGATAAAATGTTTACCATTGGCACTACTAAGAATAAGAATGTGGCCTCGAGCAGATCTGGGGGTGTCACCCTATGAAATGTTATTTGGATTGCCATTCCTTATGAGACCGAATGCCACAGCTCACCACTTAGAAGGAGAGGAAGCAGCTCAAACCCACCTAAGGGCGATAGGGTAAACCCTAGAAACACTGAGAAAGCGAGGACAAGTAGTTCAAACCAGTCCGCTAGATATAGACGCGCATTCCATAAAACCGGGGGACTGGGTCCTTATTAAATCCTGAACAAGTACACCTTTAATGCCAAAATTCGAAGGTCCCTTCCAGGTTTTACTCACATCGCACACTGCAATCCGTACAGCCGAGAAGGGATGGACACACATAGCTAGAGTGAAAGGACCGGTAAATCCACCCGAAGATCCGCCTGGTACCAATGAATGGACAGTAACAGCTAGCAGTGAACCCTTAAAAGTGACCGTGAAGAAGAAGAAATAAAAATACCATAAGAAAGACTGCTGACCCACTAAATTCTAAATGACAAGTTGCCAGGCTGTCTTAAAGACTTAAGTTATTACGTTGTTACTGCTTAAAAGGAGGGGGTGTCAAACAATTGTATTCAAAGTTTTTCTCACAAGGAGTTTGTAAGTATTAAGTTACTACTATAAAAAGTTGCACTTTGTTGTTTCCACACAGTTATACCAAGTTTGTTACATTCAAAGGTTTTTATTCACAGTTTTCTCACAGTTATAGCAAAGTTGTTACACTTAAAAAATTCACTTAGTTACCTTTAAAGGGAAAGAAGTGGGGAGTCTAGTTGCATCCAAAGTTCTTTTTAGTAAATACACTGCTTAAAGCCTGCCAAAGATTTGTAAAAAGAAATAACTATCAAGTGTCATGCATGAAGTAGCATTCCTCTAAGAGCAAAACAATTACAAAAAGAACTTACTGGTATAAGGAAAATAAAACTTAAAAATACTAGGAAATTCTCAGAGGCAAGCCCGGGGGAGACCGATTCCTAGAGTGTGGTTCCTACTGGACTCTGAGAAAATGGTAGCCTCAATACAGGTATTACTGCTCATAGTAGCAGTTGCTGGCCTAGACACCAGAGAAAACTCTTGTGTAAAGTGCTACCACCCGGTATATGAGGCAGAAAATGTTGAAAACCTGATAAAAGTACACACCAACTTAAGTCCAGAATGCTACAACCAGTCAGAGAAGTTTTTATGGCAAGAAAATGAAATCACATATTGGATAGTTGTCGTGGTTTGAAAAGTGTTGGAATAGGAAGTGAGGTTTTTTTGGACGCACTCCTGCTAAAAACACCCATGTCAAGCTGGGCACAGAGGGAGGCAGTGCTCTTTTCTGGTGGTCAGCAGGTCAGGTAGGGCGGCCTCCATCTCCCGGCCTCAGGCCGGGGGAGGCCTGCGGGGTCTTCTCTTTCCTTTTTCCCCCTTTCCCCCCGCCTCGGCACATTCCAGCATTCTGCCGCGGGCCGGAGCCGAGCGGCAGGCCGTCTCTGCTCTGAAAACTGAGCTGAGAGATGGCAAGG
>VXAX01000638.1:9382-24521 GCA_013399835.1 Leptocoma aspasia | reverse complement strand
CACCCAAGGGACCCAGCCGGATTCACCCCTGCACACCCAATAGACACAGCTGGATTCATCACTGCACACCCAGGCACAGCTGGATTCATCACTGCACACCCAACGGACACAGCTGGATTCCCAGACACAGCTGGATTCCCACTGCACACCCAACGGACACAGCTGGATTCATGACTGCACACCCAAGGGACACAGCTGGATTCCTCATTCACATCCCTGAGGCACAGCTGGATTCCTCACTGCAAATTCCTCTCTGTCAGACCTCCAAACCTCACTCATTCTCCCAAATCACTGAGGCTGGAAAAGCTCTCTCAGTGCACAGAGTCCAAGCTGTGCCCAATGNTTGTGCAGAGCCACAAGGTCCCCCCTGAGCCTCCTTTTCTCCAGGCTGAGCCCCTTTCCAGCTCCCTCAGCCTCTCCTGGGGCTCCAGCCCCTTCCCAGCTCCATTCCCTGCCCTGGACACGCTCCAGCCCCTCAGTGTCTCTCCTGTCACGAGGTGCCCTAGCAGTGTCAGCACAGGGACAGTCACTGCCCTGCTCCTGTTGGTCACACTGCTGCTGACACAGCCCAGGTGGCAGCGGCCTCTGGCACACCTGGGTTCATGTTCAGACTGTCACCAGCACCCCCAGGGCCTTTCCCAGCTTTCCAGGCTCTGCCCCAGCCTGGAGCTGCTGGGGGTTGTAGTGGCCCACGGGCAGGACCCTGCATTTCACCCCATTGATCCTCCCAACCCCCTTGGCCTCACACTGAGGCTCCAGGGGCCTTTCCCAATCCCAACAGCAGACACTGAATCCTATTCCAGGAGGACAGAAAGCATGGAATGCTTTCAGCTCTCCAGTACTGCAGACTGCAACAACCCAAACCCGTTTCTGCCACCGTCAATGGGCACTTCAAACCTGACACACTGCAGAGGAGCCTCTCAGCAGCTCAGAACCAAACACATTCACAGGGATTTTCCAGCCCCTCAAGCAGCTCATTCATGTCAGGCAGCCACCTCACACAGGACAACTGCACTTTCTTTCCTTTTAAATAAGATTAGACAGCCTCATGGCAAAACTCAGCAACAACAAGTCAGAAGCAAATGCTTTCCTTGTCCCAAAGCTACCCAGACAGCAGCCCCTGTCCGTGTCTGGAACACTTCTGAGTGGATGGAGCTGTAGCCAACAGGGACAAAGCACAATTCCAGCAGGTGAGGATGTTCTGTGTGCTGGTACCTGCTGCTAACCCACCACAAACCCAGGCAAAGACACTTTTCCCTGTCTCCAAGCCCCTTAAACACCCCTGTCACAGATTTAAGTTTTCTGAGTTATCTCATGCAGAAGAGCAAAGACTTGAATGCTCATCCCAGACATCACCAAAGATCCATGGGTCTGCATTACCCTGGAGAGTGAGAGTGGAACAACCCACACACAGGGACTGGGACCAAACCCCTCCTGCTCCAGCTCTAACACTGCACCCCAAACCAGGCCCTGGTGTCCCCTGGGGTAAAAAACTGCAACACAGCAGAGGGGTCATAAAGATGCTTCCAGGGCTGGAGCCCCTCTGGAGCCAGGCTGGGAGAGCTGGGGGTGCTCACCTGGAGAGGAGAAGCTCCAGGGAGAGCTCAGAGCCCTTGCAGGGCCTAAAGGGGCTCCAGGAGAGCTGGAGAGGGACTGGGGACAAGGCATGGAGGGACAGGACACAGGGAATGGCTTCCCAGTGCCAGAGGGCAGGGATGGATGGGATCTTGGGAATTAGGAATTGTTCCCTGGGAGGGTGGGGAGGGGCTGGGATGGAATTCCCAGAGCAGCTGTGGCTGCCCCTGGATCCCTGGCAGTGCCCAAGGCCAGGCTGGACTGGGACAGTGGGAGGTGTCCCTGCCATGGCAGGGGTGGGATGGGATCATCCTCAAGGTCCCTTCTGAACCAAACCACCTGAGATCCCACGAAACCACAGAATTCCAGGATTCCCCAAAGCTGCAGCAGCAGCAGTGGCCAGGGGCAGCAGCCCCAAAGCCCAGCTCCTGCCAGGAGCCAGGGCACTGCTGGTGCTGCAAACTCTGCTTCCCTTGATCCCAGCAAAGCCAGGCCCAGGGGAATGGCACTTGTCAAAAGGGATTCTGCACTCAGGTCAATTAACAGCAGCCAGGGCCCCAAACTGTCCTCCTGATTACTAAACACAGAGCTGAAGACCCAACAAATTAGCATGAGAACAACAGGGAATTTACCTTGCAGATTTCCAGGACCCTATTTTTTATTCTAGAATAATCCAAGGGGGTTTTTAATGCCCTGAGAGCGACCAGCAAAGCATGTGAACTGTAATTTTAGGTAAATATTAATGTCAACAATCTGTGTTAATACTGCACCTTATATTAAGCAAATATGGTTGCTAAAATGACCTTTACATATAAATTCCAAGTGCAGGGCTGTATCACATTTCAGGTATCCCAGGGGATTGTACACCAGTTTTTTATATATTAAGGAATCCTCATTTATGTAGAATTTACATTCACCTGGCAGCTAAACTATCCAAGGCTAAATTTCACTCTCAACCCCAAAGGATTCTTTTTCTTCCTCCTTATACAAGAAATGTTTCCCAGGAAGCAAAAGGCAAGTGGAATTAAACAAAGAAATAAAACCATCAGGTATACAGGAGAAAAAAAAAATAGAAAACTAACTAGAAATTCCTTTGGAGAAAAAGAATCTAAAAAATATTTGCTAATAAATATCTGACCTAAGAAATGTTCTAGCGATGATCTAAACTGTCTCTAGAAGTGCACTATGAAGCCTGATTTTTTATTTTTTATTGTTGAACATTACATAGATCAAATACCTGTATTTACTGGGGGTAGCAGTGACTGAGGAAGGTTTACATTATCTGTTCCTATTTAGCCAATTCTCTTAGAAGGGAACCAAAGCAAATCTCTGCCAGCCCCAGGTTCCCATTCCCACTCCCTGCTCCTCATGTGGCCCCATCCCCAAGGCCCTTCCTTACCCCAGGATCCATCTTCCCTCCCTCAGACTGGAGCATTTGCTCTCCCCCAATTCCCCTCCTGGCCAGGAGGGATCTGCTCCCACTGAGGCAGGATGGGCCCTGCAAAGCCAGGAACTCCTGAGGCTGGAACATGCAAACGGATCATTTCAATATTGCTTTGATCTGCAGTAAATTACAGGGCCCAGCGCTGCCCTCAGCCCTACAAACCAACTCCAGGGAATCCCACAGATGGATCCCCAAGATCCCTTGTGGATCCAACTCCAGGGAATCCCACAGATGGATCCCCAAGATCCCTTGTGGATCCAACTCCAGGGAATCCACAAGGAAGTCTGGGCCAAGCACCCTGAGCTCCTCTTTGCCATCCTGGCAAACAAAAGCACGGCAAGGGATGGGTGCTGGGATACAAACCCATGGAAGGACTCTCCTGCTGCTGGCTGAGCTCTTGGAGGACCTGGAGGAGCCCCCCAGGATTTCAGCCCTGCACAGGGCTGGAGGTCCCACCCTGCTGGGGGATCTCTCTTGTTTTGCTCCTCCACTGCTGCAGAGAAATGTGGGAACTGAGATTATTGTCTTATTTCTCTGGAGAGACAAATGTCCTGATTTCTCAGCTCTAAGATCCCAGAATCCCAGACTGATCTGGGGTGGAAAGGATCTTAAAGCCCATCTCATTCCACCCCCTGCCATGGGCAAGGACTCCTCCCACTGTCCCAGGTTGCTCCAATCTCTTTCCAACCTGGCCTGGAAGATCCAACAGCATTTGTTTTGTTTGTGAGAAAACAAGACGAGAGATTCCAAGTTCTCCCTATTTGTGTATGCTAGGTGCTTACCAGAAGCACCTCCAGAGCTTGATTATTCCTTGGATATTTATTTCTAATTCCTGTGCACTCTGCAAGTGTGAATGTAACATTTTCATCCATTTGGCCTCTATTTTTTAAGTCTTGCTCAATTTGCAATTAAAAAAAAACCAAAAAATTCCAACCAAACACTTCTCTAGTAAAACATCTCTCAAAAAAAAAAAAAAGTCAACATTACTACAAGAACAGCAGAATTGAGACAAGAGTAACAAAAATCATCAAAACCAAGAAACATCCTTAGAACAGAGAGGAGAAAACCAAAAACCACAGCTGAATACTTTGATTTATATACTCACAATAGTTAAAACTCTTTAAATGAACGAAAGGTTTACAAATTTCAGATGGAAACAAATCCTCCTTCAGCTGGGGGAGGCTGCTTGAGTTTGTCTTGTTTGAACAGCACATACAGGAGGTTATTTCAAAAATTTCCTGATCTGAGTGCATTCAGACAATTTATAGCATCCAGGAGAGGGGAAATGCATTCCCCAGCTGGCAGCAAGGCACGCATCACCTGCTCCACAACAGGTTTGCCACTGACAACCAGACCCAGGGTTAAAATATGTTGTTCCATCAACTGATTACTGCACTATTTTTAGCCTTCTCCCATAACAATAGTGGGTAAAGAAAGAATGTGAAGTCACAAGTATTAGACAGGATTAGGTGGTTTAACTACTATTTTTGTAGTAAAGGATTCATGGTTAGAATTGCTACTACCATTAGCACTGGAAGCAAAAAGCCATTGAAATTGCAGATTGGCTAATGCCTTCCCTGGCTCGGGGCCAGGCTGATTAATGATTCAGGGGACAGAAATAACTGCAGCAAAGGCAGCCTTGCAGAGGGGCTCTCCTTCCTTAGCTAATTATGGTTTTGCTCCCATTTTATCCACCCAGAGAAGCACTTCATTAATGTGGAATTTAGGTTACCCTGCCATGTCTCAGGCACATATTGGGGTGCAGGATTCAAAAATACTGGATTAGGGAAGAAACAACCTTAATTTTGTCCTGCTGGAGCTGACAATACCTTGGGAAACCCATCTTCTGTATCCCAGGTGTGTGCCTGGATCCGTGGGTTTGGGCAAGAGCTTGGGGCCATGCTAACATCTGACCTTGGGAGCCTTTTCCTTTTACTCCCAGCCCTACTCTGACCTTCCCAGGTTTAAATTCAGAGGGAAAAAGATGTGGAAAAGGGATGCAGCAATGTTTAATTGCAGTGCCAAGACACCTCTGTCAGAACAGATGAGAGTGGCCTCGTGCCACACTGACAGGGACTCACTGAGGGTTTAGCAACAGTTGAGTTTCATCCCAGAATGAAAGTCTGAACAGGGCAAGAACCAAAGCCAGATGTTCCCAATAAAAACAACCACCCTGGAACAGAAGTTATCCCTAACAAAGGCAGGAGTAACAGGAGAGCTGAGAGCAGCTCCTTGCCGGGAGGGAGCAGCATCACATGGCAGCCACACAAAGGAGTGTTTGTTCAGCCTGACATCAGCACTCAGGAAAACAGCCTGGAAATCGTCCCTGATACACCTAAGAGGAAGTTCTCCAGCCAGGCAGGCCAGAGACAGTGCTCTGCAACAGCTCTTTATCGAGGAGGTTTCTGATCAGCAGCTGAAATTTGTGGCAGTTCATGAGGAATAGGCGACTGGGGATGGATTGGGTGCCTGGGGAGGGATTGTGGGGCTCAGAGCCACTGTAAAGCTTCACCCATTTACAAAAATGCTCCCAGGATCACAACCTGCTCTGCAGAAGCACAAGGAGGTCACAGCAACTCAGCAAACCACAAATGAGCTGCTAAGGGGAGAGCAAAGTTGGGGAGAGGGGAGGAGAAAACAAGCAGGACAAGTTCTGTAATAAACCTCTTTTCAAAGCACACTCACACAAGGTATCCACTGCAATACCTGAAGTCTTCTGGTAGCACTGAAATTTGTAAATTCAGTAATGGGAAAGTGTTTTTGCTCCTCCTGAGTGAGCACCATGACAAGGAAGCAGAGCAGAACAACAACAACCATGGAGAAATCCCAACACCAGCACACCACTCGCCTTGGGCAATCCCAACTGGACAATCTTATCTGCAGCTGCCCATCAGGAACAGTAAAATCCACGGATTTGGAGGAAACAGAGTCTCAGAGTAACTTTCTCAATGTTTCAGAGTGTTTTCTCTCCCCTGTACATCACAAGGATTTTCCAACCTGAAATATCCAACTAAGCCAATCTACTTGTGCTCCTTCCACCTCAGGAAAAAATTTCAGGGGGAACACAAAGCAGAAAACTAAATTTAATGTTCCAGCTCCCCTCCCAAGCCACCCCTCCACTATGGAGAAATCTCTGTGAAACAGATCAGCCAAACCAGACATTTCATTTCAGCAAGGAATTATGTTTCAAATTACCTGGGTATCAAATTAGCACAGCCCTTTCAGTGTCAGGGAAAGGAAAGCCCTGAGCAGCTCACTGAGACTCAAGGAAGTTCCCATGAAAGCTCAACAGGTTTAATGAAACAGAGGTCAGAAACCACCTTCAAGAGCTGAGGCACAGGTGCTGTCACATGGTTTGTGTGACAAGGGACTCACCCCGTGCCTTCAAACCCAGCATAGACAACATATCCAGGCACACCAGAAATCATGGAATGGTTTGGGTTGGAAGAAACCCCAAATTCCAGCTCATTTCACCCCTGCCACGGGCAGGGACATCTTCCACTGTCCCAGGCTGCTCCAACCTGGCCTTGAACACTTCCAGGGATGGGGCAAAATCTCTGTCCTAAGGAGTTAAGTATCACTTAAACAGGATTCCCCTTTGGAAGAACAAGCACCAGGGCTGCCTTTGCTTCCAGGACCTTTATAGAGGATCTTGCCACAACTTTCAGGCAAGCTCTGGCCACGGTGCCTGCCAGCAGCAGCACCCAAAATTGTCAAACATGCTCGAGATCCAGCTGCTCCCAGGGCAGGAAGCAGCTCTGGAGGAGCTGTGCTCCAGGAGGGCAGCTGCCAGAATCACTGACTGCCTCTGCCTGAACCCCAGCTCCCAGTGAAGAACTCTCACGGTCACACTGCCAGAAGGCAAACCTGAGCAGAAACCCCAGTCCCAGCCCTGTTGTGCTCGCTATTCTTCACCAACTCCATGTGAAAAATTCCCCACATTCAACAAGACCATCCCTGCAGAGTTCTATTGTCTCCAATTATTAATTAAACATGCTCTGAGAGAAAGCAAATGCCTAAAATCATTTGCTTCTACCGAGCAACTCCCACACTACTCAAGTGCAATTCCGACAGTCTAAGTATATCCACTGACTGCAATTCCAGAGGGACCACCACCACAGAACTCTCCCTTCACTCCAGTTCAAGCACACACATGCATGAGCCACAGGAGACCACAGTCAAGAAAACCCAGCCAATTTCCCTAAAAACCTGCTCAGTGTTGGTAACTTGTCCCAGCTGAATATCCTGAGTGTCTTTTCACTGCCCCCAGGAGCAGCAGAGGCTGTTTGTGTTTGTGAGGAGATCTGTGCAACCTTTCATAACCAAGGCAGATCCAACCCGAGCCATTCCTCACCTGGAGCCATCCTGTGCCCTCCCTACGTGATGTCCTGAGCCCTGCCCGTGTTTTTTGCTGCATAAACAACACACAAACCCTCTACTGCAGCCAGGGTAACACTCTGCCCAACAGCAATCAGGCATCAGACAGCCTAAACCTGCTCACTCGAGTATTAAAATTACTGGGGACCCTGCTGCTCAACCTCATCCTGCTGCTTTTCGAGGGTAAAAAGAGAAATCTGCAGTTAAGTGTTTTCCATGAAGTTTGGTGTTTGGAGTTGCAAATAGCTGGGATTTTGCTCAGGAGATCTGAGAGACCAAGTTAGGAAATCAAAAGTCTGCTTCCAGCACCACTTCAGTGTCTGCAGGGACAAAGAAGACCTTATAAGCACACGTTTTTTGTGTCGATGGTGAAGCTTTGACACCTGAATTTGTGAAATGACAGGGACATCTTTAACTGCTTCATTTTAAATAAAAACCTGGCCCCAAACACGCCTTCCAGAGGAGAAGGGGAAAATGCAACAGGAAAAGAAAGTTTCTAAGCAAAACACAAACAGACACAGCATTTTCCTGCTGCTCACAACGAGAGGACACCACCAGGAAGGAGCTTCTCTCCTCCCTTCCTTGGGAGAAACTTTTCCTTAAGCCATCCCTGCTAAAGCCACTCTCAGCTCAATTCCCAGAGCTGCCAGGAGGAAAAGTGACCAGGAGGAAGAGCACAATGAAACCCATGGAGAATCAGGCTCAGCTGTGACTCAAAGCACTCTGGCTGTTTAATATCACCATGAAATGTCATCATTTGGTAAAAGCCACTGCACTGTTATCACCAACACACACACGTCTGTCTACACACGCAACAAAAAGAATCTGGGATTCAACAATTAAAATCCATCTACCTTTAATTACGACCTCCAAAGCCCTAGGCAGACATTAACCTATATTAGCCTATAATTATTTTTTTTCTGACTTTCCATTATCTTTTAGCTACTGAGTTTCCTAACCAGTCTTCAAGGCTGGGCCCTCACTGAACCATCTCTGAAAGTCTAAAATGAAAAGTCCAGGAATAAAATGCATCCATAAGAAACTGAGAGTCAGGAGACATCTCTAATGATTCCCTACCTCCCTGCATGTCCCAGCACTTCGTTCCACTTCTGTTCTTGCAGGCCAAATTCAATTCTACCCCAGCTAAACCCAATCTGAATTAAACCATTTTGCATGCATAAGGTTAGTCCTTGCTCCAAGGAATTTATAATTTAAGCAGCAGATGTGGAGGTGGCCAAGAAGTCAAGAAGAATGGCAGTGTTAGGATTACACATATCCTGCATTCTGCTTCCCAGGAGTAAAACCCTGAGGCAAGCAGAGAACCATGGAAAAAGGGGGATGGAACACGAAACTCTGAGAAAAGTGCCCATCAATCACTGGAGCACCCGTGCCCCACCTCAGAGGTGACTTGGAAGAAATTAGACACAAAGATTGGTTTAGAGATGAGCACTGCATGCAAAAACACTGGAACTACAGCTGTACCACATTTATCACAGCGTAAAAGCCAGCAGCAAGCAGAACAGATAAAAACCCCAACGTTAATTCTGGTCTGGTGGGTATTTCCTGAGCCTCAGCTCACAGAACTCACAGGGGAAACTGAGAGAGCATCACACAGAATCATCTGTGAGCTCCATCCTGCACGTGTGATCTGTCCACACAACCTTCTCACCACTGTCCTGCTGCCAGACAATACAGGAACTGGATTTGAAAAGTTCATTTCATGAGCTTTCCTTTCATTAAGTGGTTTATTTATTAGGATCATTTCATTCCAGAAGTTACTGAAGAAAATCAAGCTGAGCAACACTCCTGCTGACAACAGGACAAGCCTCTGGAACAGGCAGGATTCTTTTGTTTGAGTGAAAGTTCAAGTCTTTCCATTATTAAATAAATAAAAGTTCAATTACCAGGAGTTTTTAATGACTGCGAGCTTGGAGTGCCCTGTCCCCACCCCCCTTCTCTCCAGTGAGTTTTGTTGTCTTTGCTTTCAGGGATTTGCAGTGAAAGGAGGATGAAAGTGTGAGCTGGAGGAAAAGAGGATTGAGAACTTATGACATCATTTGAATTCATGAAGTCATCTTGCTACAAAATGCCTGAACAACAGCAGGCCCTGCCCAGGCATCTCCATCCCAAAACTCCATGGCTGCTTTAATTCAAAAAACCTACAAGTTTGCAGAGAGAAATTCTTGCTTATTGTTTCTTTCACAACTTAGAACATTAAGATCTCTGGCACTGATGTCTCTTGAAGCAAGTTTTACAGTTAGTGACTGAAAACCTGGATAATAAACAGAAAAATTCTACCTGTTTCAATGCAGTTATTTCTTCTGAAGTGATACCTAAATACTACATTTCTCCATAAGGGAATAACAACAATATTTTTCTAGCTCCGTAGCTCATATTGCAGTATTTTATGTGATTTTTCTTCCAGAACAAATTAACAGGGCACTTGGGTTTATTTCTTTGTTGAAGTACACACTGCCTTTGGTGAGGCTGCAAAATTCCCTGCAATGTTTGCTTTTAAATGGTCTGGTTGGCAACACATCCCCTGGGGAGGCACAGCAGAGGAGCGAGGGCTTGGCCACTTTGATTCCAGAAACTGGAGGCAGGAGATGCTCACAAAGGTTGCAAAAGCTTTGTGTCTGCTGCCCTGGCAATATTTGTGGGCATCATTCTGCTTTAAAATGTGCTTACACTTGGGTTCTGCTGCCTCGGAGAGGAAGCACTGGTGTGTCTTTGACGAGTGAGCTACAGGTCACAGAGAGAGTGGAGTGAGTCAGCCACTCGTTTAACTGCAGCTCAAGTGACAATGCAACTGCTGAAAAGACTTCTAGTAAACACCACTACCACACAGCCTGGCCCACCACCCCTCTAGAGACTGAGTGGCTCTAAGAAGTTCCTAAAACCACTGGTCGGTGACACTCTTAAGACTGCTCTTCTCAGTTCAGCTACACATATCATCACCACCTTCCCCTCTACAGGATAACCATAAAAACCCAACCCCAAAGCAAAGAAACCCAGTCAAACATACCACCAGCAACTTCCACTCCTGTGTTTTCCAATATTGGGAATGGTAAAAGCCCAACCTACATGCATTGGCAGTTTTGTAATACCATTACATAAGAATTATTTCACTACAGCAACAGATCTGAAAAGCAGCAGCAGCAGCAGTCACGGCTATGCTGGTTCACACATCAGAAAAAAAAAGTCAATAAAGGGAGTGATGAATTTTGTAAACATGCATTCGACTGTCACGGGAAGTGGATTGGGATTTGGGATTTCAACACCCTCAAGAGCAGAAACCTTTCAGCTCAGAGCTACCAGGGCACCGCCACCCTGACAAGAGAAAACAAACAGCACCACTACTGCCACTCCACCAGAACCAGCTTCAGCTTTAGAAGAGCACCATGGAAAGCATCTCTGAGAAGCCTGCAGGGCTGAGCTGGGAAAGCTGGGGATGGTTTTCTACCTGATGCTCTGCATGGATGTTGTCTCCGGTGGGCCATCGGTGCTTGCTGTTGTTGTAGCCGCCGCCGCCGCTGCCTCCTCCCCCGAGCTGCTCCCCGTGCTGCCTCTGGAAGAAATAATCCACCATGGCGTCGTCCTGGGAGCGCCCCGCCACGCCTATGGATCCGGGCACGGGGCTGGAGTGTGTCCCTGCTGCAAGGGCCTGGTTTGCAGCTGGCTGTGGCTGAGCCTGCGAGCCTGCGCCAGATGTCAGTACCACAGGCATGGTGGGGCTGGCTGTGTCTTGAGCGTGCTGCTTCAGGTGGGGGCTGAACGAGTCCTGCCACAGAACTGCTTTTCTCTTCAAAACGCACGCTACGCTCATTCCACCAACACCTGCAGGGGGGACACGGGGCAAAGAGAGGGGAAAGAGACATGAAATCCTCCCAAGCTGCAGCTTTGAGTGTTAAATAACACACCCATCCTGTGAGTGGCAGGGGAACAACGCTGTGGCAAGAGTGACTCCTTCAACACTCACTCGCTCTGTGAACCCAGCAGCTAACAGCACTGAAAATGCACAGAAATGCCACTTTGTGCTGCACGGGGTTAGCAGGATGCACAGGATGCCCCTTTCTGTGCTGCACGGGGTTAGCAGGATGCACAGGATGCCCATGAAGCACCAGGACAATGGCAATTTCTGCGAGGGACAACACACTGACTGGAAAACTGCTGGGAAAAAGCCGCCAAAAAACCCATGGGAGGCAGTGACACCAGAACCTGCTGTGCTCATTTACACCAGGCAAAAGAGGCCTGGTCCCCCATCCATATAAACACTCAAGGCCCCCTGTATCCCACTGTATCCCACAGTATTCACTTGTATTCAGTCATGCAAAGCAGCAAAGCAACAGTTTGGTTTTGTTTTGTTTTTTCAATGCAAACTTAAAATCCCGGATTTCTGCTTGTACAGCTCATGGAGCCCCAAACACAGTGTGCACTCTCCCTGCTAACTCAGAGGCTGTGCTCAGGAGGCAGTAAAACCCATGGATATGCTTTATGGAATTCCCTGGAGAAAGAACAGCAAACCTGGGATATGGGCGGAACTTTCCAGAGCAGGCACAGCCAGCACTGCTGGTCCTGCTGTCGCTGGCACCGGGGGAAATCTGGACAACTCCAACACATTTTCAGCACCCAGAGCACTGACCACCCCGATAAATGAAATATCCCATTTGTTTTGCATACATCCAAATGATCTGTGAGCAGGAGGAAAACCTGCAGATTAAGTTGACAGCAACTCACTAACTTCCTGTTCCCCAAATATTTTGATAACATTCCAGCAGCACAAAACCACAGAAGTTTGTTTGTTATTTTAAGGCAGGACAATCAGAGCAATAAAGACACTTACAGGTGTGAGCAGCAAAATGTTTTCCCTCCATTATGTAATGCTCACACAACAAACCAAATTCATTTTTAAAGGCATGGGACAGCCTGAATTAATCTTTATTAAAAAGATCAACTGTTTACGTCTTGAGGTACCTAAATGCAGCCTCACAGAGAGTTCTGAGGATTAAACTGGGGTGGTGGAGCCCTGAGAAGCTCCTGGCAGAGCTGCAGAGCAGCCCCAGGATGTTTCACTGTACCTTGGTGGCTGCAGAGCCTGGCCCTGCTCCTGCCAGCAGCTCTGAGGGCCTGAAAGGCAGCTCTGCTCCCTCCCTGCTCCTCGTAGTAGCTCTGAACAACACCCTACTACAAACAACTTCCAAGAACAGTTTACTAATGGTGGGGAGACCAAAATAAAAAGTATGAGTCCTATCTTTGATCAAACTTTGTCAGGTTTGCCCCGGGAGTCAAGCATAGGGTTAACATTGAGAGGAAAATGACTCCAAAAACTGCAGAGATCAGGTTGTTTTAATTGCACCTCCAACATCATTTGGTGCTGCACACACACAGCCCCCAGGGCTACTCTGCAGGGCTTTTTATACACTCACAACTTAAATACCAGGGACATCCAACAGGACTCACTCCTCCAGCTTTCAAAGAGTCTGGAAATCACCACCTTCCCCACATACTTGAAAAAACACTGAAAGCACGATATGACTAAATCTTGACTGATTTTAAGACTACAATTCAGTTTGATGGCATTTTCCTCTTAATTTCCCTTTAGCAAAAAATACCAAAATCCTTCAGTAACAGCACATGAAGCAGTCAAGCTCCTCTATGCAAAAAGAACAAAAAAATTAAGTAATTAACGGTAAGAAAATCATTTCTCATCAAACTGAGGTGCATATTAACAGCAGCAATGAAATATAAGCGGCCCCTTGAAAGGAAGTTACAAGTTATCTCAGGGCAGCCTGTAAAAAAAAAACAAAGGAAGATACTATGAATCCCCACCAAAAAATTTCCAGTATCCATAGACTGTGACAAGCCCATTTCCAGTGAGAAACAAGGTACAAAGTCGCACTGCCACAGCCTTTGCTCCTTCAAAAGGCTGCGGGTCCCCCCCGTCCACAGACACTAATTAATTTCAGAGTTAATAAAGGTGTTATTATAAAAATCAGGAGGGTCCAGAAAATCTCAGTCAATGGATTAAGGAGAGGCTGCTCCCAGCCGCTTCCTCTTTGGGCTGCTCCAAACACGAGCGGAAAACTTGGCAAAGGCGACATTTTGAAAGGGAGCAAAGGGGAAGGGAGCATTGTGGGTAGTTCAAGTTTAGTTCCAAGCCGTGTTTTTATGGGAATGCCGCGTTCGAGGCAGCGGGACAGCTGAATCCTGTCATTCAAAGCTCCCGGAGCCCGGGAATACGTGCAGTCACCTAGCCCGGCGCTGGCAAACCCGCAGCTGCTCGGGGCCTCCAGAGCCTCTTCCATTCCCAAACTATTCCTAAACACAGAGGATCAACTTCTCCCAGGTGGAAGCGTTCGCTGGGCAGAGCCCCGGATTTGCAAACAAAGGCTTCCACGCCGCTCCACCGCGCTCAGGGCAGGCGGCTCTGCTTCTCCCTGCATGAAAACACGGCGTGGAAATGAACTGAGCCGCGTTGTCATTGCAGGCAGAATACTTCGGATTATGGGACATCCCACAAACAACAAAAAACTTCGGAGCAATCTCCCCGCAAGTCTGAAGTACCGGTGGTGACAACACTGAATAAAGGAGCTTTAATCCACACAGAGCCCGGCTCCACAGCCAGATCCTCACGGCTCTGATTCCTTATTACCCTCAAAATCACAGATTATTACAAAATTAACACGGCATAAAACGCCCGTTTCAAAAAAGTTCAACCCCAAAGCAGAGGAGTTTGGGTTGGGTGGGTTTTTTTCGGAAAGTTCCACTGGAAATGAAAGCAGAGCCATTGTTTGAGAGCTGTGTGGCCTAGCAGAACTTTTAACGTTATCCCTGTGTTTTCCTGAAAACCTGGGGAGACGCAGCATTGAATTCCTGACCCATCGGATTCCCAAAACCAGCATTAAAACCCAAGAGGACCCACGGTCCCCCTTTACCCCACCTCCATCTCTCTTAATAAAGGAAATTCCTTACTCATGATCTGCCTAATAAAATCTCTGCTCCGAACAAAGTTATTAAACATTGACCAAAGCAAACAACAACAACAACAAGAAAAAAAATCAGAGCATTTCTCAGGTTGGGGCGAGAGGCTCTTAAAATTCCAAGTTTGCAGCTCACAAGGGCCGAGGCTGTTGTTATGTGAGCACGAGATAAAAACAAGGGGGGGAAAAAACCCCACACAAACACAAAACCCCCAGGGTCACCCAGTACATCTAAAAGGATTGTCTGCTTTTTCCCTCCCTCCCTCTGCCAGCCCCAACCCTCTCTTCTTCCAGGGACCCCCAGAGCCACCGAAACCTCCCCAAAACCGGGGGGGAAGGAACCCAACCACCCCCCCCGGAGCCCTAGGGGCAACAAAGCGGGGCCTCAGCCGGAGCGACAGAGCCCCCGAGGACTGAAACCCCGGGACGAGGGGGAGCCCCCCGGGACGAAACCCGTCCAGGAGAAAGGCGAGAGCCCCCCAGGAGAAGGGGGAGCCCCACAGACCGAGGGGGAGCCCCCCGCGAGCCGGGCCCGGGGGAAGGCGGGTGAGGGCCGGGATGGGCCCGCGNGGCCCCGCGCCCCCCCAACAATACCCCCCGTCCCCGTTACCGGAGCGCCCGCGGGGCCGCGCTCGGGGCCCGGGGCTTCCCCCGCGCCCCCTCCCCGCTAACAATGGGCCCAGGCCGCGGACCCGACCGGGAGCCGGGCGGGAGCGCCGGCGCAGCGCCCCCGCCGCCGCTCGCCTTCGGGGCGGCCTGGGGC
>VXAX01000637.1:272316-359906 GCA_013399835.1 Leptocoma aspasia | reverse complement strand
CCCCCCCCATTTTGTATTATGGATTGTCCCGAATCCCCCTATATAGTTTGACCCTAAGATAATGTCCTTCCTCAAGTCTGCCCTATTTGGTAATTCCCCTCCCTTTCTTCCAGTCCTTTCCCTGTCAATCCCTGCAGCTCTACCCAGTCTCCCTGTCAGTTTATGTAAACCCAGGCCTTCCTTCTAGATCCTTCCCTATCAATTATGTATCCCCTGAGATTCTGTTGATTGTCGTTTTCTCCTCCCCCCTTACCCCTTCATTGGTTATTATGTTATGTATTTCCACCTCCTGCTCATCCTTTATCTCTCCCTCACTGGTTGTATATGTATCTCTATTATGTTACCACCCACGTATATAAGTTGTTGTATCTTATAAGCTTTTGTCTCTTGGTCCCTGACCCCTTAGGGGGAATTAAACACCACCTGGAAAGCTGTACCGGAGAAAGCTGTACCCTGATCCTTTTGCCTCTGTCCTAGTCGTGGTAGCGGAGCGTTCGCTGCTCCGAAGCCGCACTCCAGGCCTGACTGCATTTTGCCATCCCATGGCTAACCGGGGGTGGCCCACTCTTGCCGTGGTGCCAGGCTGGCCCAGAGGGCTATCCGGGCCGAACCAGAGATTCAGGCTCTGTGACAATTTTATAATGGCAAGGACAGGGAAAGTGAAGGATTTTAGTGAAACACGTATTAGAGTGAGTAACCAGACTCGGGCTCACTTCTGTTGCATCGGGAAGCAAATGCAAATTTAAGACAGCTTTTGAGCACAGCCATGAATATAAGGAAAATCTTCAGAGCAGATAAAATGGATGCCCTGGAAGTGACTACAGCAACAATAATTACCCATATTCCTCTCCCAGGCTCAGTCTGTTTTCACAGTGAAGCTGCTCATGCCTCTCAAAGCTCTGGAAAGACTGTTGAAGGCAGTCAAAACAACACACGACTCCAGAGGAGCAGGCGGAGAGACAGGCAGGAGATGCAGAGATGAGCAGTCCCTGTCCCCAACAGCGGAACTCCGCAGTGGGATGTTACAAAGCACAGAAACTGGGCTGTCAATGCCTGTCACTAACCCCCACATCACCCATACATCTTTGCTTTGACTGATGAGGTGAGGGGCTGAACCCATTCACTCACTCACACCTTCTCACATCTTCTCCTGCAGAATCAGAGTTGCATTTCCCTCAGCAGGAGGAAATAACAGGCACTTTGTGGTTTCTAGTACTGCAAAATACGATCTGCTAACAGATATGCATGTAAGAGCTATGACCAGGAACATAATTTAGCATTTAAATTTGGGATATCCTATTGTACATACCAGCCAGCTTGTCTTTCAGCAACATAAGATAAATGTCTGATTTTAGATCCTTTCCTATGTAAAGTAAATGAAGTTTTTTCTGTTGTTAAAAGGGAAAAAAATCCTTTTACCAACTGGGTTTTTTTCATCTTTCATCCAAACTGCTTGGATAAGTGCAGTGCAGAAGGAAACTACATAGGAATCTGAATCTTGCAACAGAAAATTGAAAGTGAGTTTTAGAAACTACTTAAGTTATAATAATGACAACAGAAACATTTATATATTATTATTATTGGTACTGTATACTTATGGTTACTAAAGTATTCTAAAAATCAGGCTCTAATTGTAGCATACTGGTTCTGCAAAGGAGCTATAACAGTACAAATACACAAGTTTATCCCTGTAAAAGAGTAATGTATCTGTTCACTGCCTTTTAAGTATCTTCTGTTCACATTTCATTCTCCACTAAAAATAAACGTAAGAGAACATATACCACACAAAAGATCTGACAATATTTATGTATCTGCTACCCTCTGCTGACAAACAGCATTATTGACTTTATCTTAGTCGGTCTTAAACAACTCTTATTTCCCTATAGGAAAGTTTCTGCTGATGCTACAGTGACTGACAATAAAAGCTACATGAACTTTTAACACAGCATGTTGTAAACATAGTAAGCCAATAATTTCTTATCTACCCATTTTGTCTGCATCACAGATTCACCACTGCCTAGCATATTCCACTCATACAGTTAGTGAGTGCATCCTGCATTCATTGAAGCCCTTCAGCTATTGCAGTTCATATCTGAAGTCAATTACTGAGCAATTACACAAAACTCATTCCCCATTTACAAAACACAAAAATTTATTATTAGCTGTAAGACTGTCCAAACAAGTCACAGAATGGGTCAGGACCACAGTGGGTTATCTTGGTCCAACCACCCTGTTCAAGCAGAGTCATCCTACACCACACTGCACAGGATTGTGTCCACATAGTTCCTGAATATCCCCAGGGATGGAGACGCCACAGCCTCTCTGGGCAATCTGTTCCAGTGCTTGGTTACCCCCACAGTAAAGAAGTTCTTCCTCATGTTCAGGTGGAACTTCCTGTGCAGCAGTTTCTGCCTCTTGTCCTATTGCTGGACACCACCGACCAGAGCCTGGAAACATTGTCTGGCTCCCTCCCTTCAGATACTGACAGACATTGATGAAGTCCCCTCTCAGTCATCTCTTCGTGAAACTGAACAGGCCCAGCTCCCTCAGCCTGTCCTCATAAAAGAGATGTTCCAGTCCCTCAATCACCTTTGTAGCCCTCCATTGGACCCACTCCAGGTGCTCCACATCTCTCTTGTCCTGAGGAGCCCAGAACTGGACACAGCACTCCAGATGTTCCTCACCAGGGCTGACTAGGACAGGATCACCTCCTGTGACCTGCTGGCAAAGCTCTTCCCAATGCACCCCAGGATACCTTTGGCCTTCTTGGCCACAAGGACACACTGCTGGCTCATGAGCAGCTTCCTGTCCACCAGGACCCCCAGGTCCTTCTCCATGGAGCTGCTTCCCGGCAGATCAGCCATCAGCCCCCAGCCCATGCAGGTCCATGGGGTTATTCCAGTCTTGTTTTCCAATATACAGTGTGGGATAAAAATATCTTTTCTGCCCTAGTCTTAATTTTAAGACAATAATGGTAGAAGAAATGACCACCTTTCTTAATTTTACAACACTTCAAGTGAAAGCCTTGATCAGCCTCCAGATATTATTTTTGCTGAGAAAAAGACTAACAAAAACCTAAAAAAAAAAAAAAAATCTTTGGTTTCAGGTATCTCATATTAATTTGCAGAAGCGTGACAGTGAAGAGAGACCAGGTCATACTGATGACCCATATCTGGCTATATGGTAAACTAAATTAAGAGAATATCTGTGATATTTACTTTTCCACGCACTTCAAAACATTTTGAAAAAAAAAAAAAAGCTTCACATCTGATAAGCTAAAATGTCAGAAAAAAAATGAAAGCAGAATGTGGAGCTATGTACTAAAATAGTGTTTGTTTGACAGATCTAATCCTTTAGATTAGATTTGGCTTCGTTGTTCAGAATGTGAGTTTGAAATGCTCTTTTAAGTGTTAAGTCTTAAGAGTAGTTGGTTCTTCCAGACCTAGATGCATTTAGCAAATGGAATTATAAATCAGAGGTTTAATCTGTGTCTTGTTCCCTTTCCATTGTAGTATTTTAATTTTTTTTTTCAACTTCCGAAGTTAAAAAACGTGTCCTTGAGCTCTGCTGTAGTGGCGAGAACAGGAGGGGGCCCTGCTGCCCCTCGAGGTGGGCGGGAGTCGCGGTGGCCATTACTTGGAGAGAAGAAATGTTTTTCATTTGACTTAAGTTCCTGCCTGGAGAGCTCAACTGTGTTTGCTTTTCAAGAACTCCCAGCTGGGCTTAAAGCTCTTTTTTTTTTCTTCCCCTTCCATCGCTAAAGCCAACACCGGGTGTTGCTGAGAGGAGACCAAAAGCTAACACTAGTGCTGGGCCACCGACCCAAAGCGCCGAGTCCAGGGGGACCCCGCAGAGCCGATGGTGACACTGGTGGCCTCCCGGCGTCAAGCGCTGGAAACGCGACCAGAGCTCCTTCCCTGTTCCGGAGAGCCAGGGCTGCTTCTGTCGGCCCCCCACAGGACAAGGAGCGGGTGTGCGGAGCCACCTCAGCCCGCCCTCCAAACCCCGAGAGCACCTCGGGTCTCTTCGCCTCGGCGAACGCGAGGCCGCCTCAGGCCCCGCCGCCCCGCAGGGGAAGGTGCGGCCGCCCGAGTCTCGCGAGAACCGGCGCTGCCGCCGCCGCCATGGAGCCGCCAGTGCGCGGCCCGCCGGGGCTGTCGGCCGTGCTGGCGGTGAGGGGGAGCGGGGCCGCCCGGGGGAGCGGGGCTGTCCGGCGGGGAGGGGGGAGGCCTTTGCTGGGGGCGCGCTCCTTGCCGAGCTTGGTGCGGGGGGCTGCTGGGGCGCGGTCCGTGACCGACTCCGGCCGTGTTCGGTCGCTGTGGCCGCCCGGTGACGCGCCCTTCTCCCGCCGCTGCCTGAGGCGCTTTCCCTCTGCCCGCAGAGCACGGACTGGTCCGAGCCCTGGCTGCTGGGGCTGGCGGCCTTCCACCTGCTCTGCTTCCTCCTGACGTGCGCGTCCCTGCAGCACCGTCGGGTGCAGGTCGGGCACTTCCTCTGCATGGGTGAGTGCTGCCGGGCGCCAGAGCAGTGCCTGCAGCTTCGTGTTTCTCCGCTAGCAGTGCATGTGTCTGCCGATGATAATCTGCTATAGAACCTGCTATGACCTATAAATATGTATTTATTTTATTTCCAAGAAAATGTGTGAAGTAGTGACTCAAATCTCTGGCCTTAGTGAGGAAGTGGGATGAGTAAGATTACTGCATGGTCATTGCCGTGTGTGTCGCAGCTTCCCAATGAAGTGTTGCTGTGCTGGAGAATCAGAAAAGAAATCGACTGAGAGCCAGAAGTTGCGTTGTACTGTGCCTTGTTCTTATGGTGCAGTTCGGTGAATACGGTCAGCTTTAGTCTCTGAAGCAACTTCACCATATGCCTTGCTGACAGCCGTGATAATGGCACGAGGAAGAGCAAGACTGGCTTGTACATTGCAGTAACAATTTGTGTTATCTCAAGGTTTATCAGCCTGGGAGTCCACAGTGACCTTGCCTATCCAAAGCAGTCATGGCTGAATGGCAGAACACATACTAGCTTTGGTTTAAGATCACATGGATTTGGATTAGATGATGTATTACGAGCAGTTTATTTTTAAAGAAATACCAAATCTAATATTTTTCTTTTGTCTGTAGTGGGCTTAGTGTACTGCGCTGAATATATCAATGAATTAGCAGCCATGAATTGGAGGTAAATGTTTTCATTTTCATGTCTTGAATAAAACTATACAGTGCAACGTAGTTACCACATAAGAAATAATAATAATAGCATGCATTTATTACACTGCTTAAAATGTGTTTATATGGATGTTTGCAAAGTAACTCACCAAAGAGCTGAGAGAAAAGCAGAGTGCTATGGTTAAGGGAAAAAGAATGTGAACTTCAGTGGATTTTTGGGGTTTTTTTGGTGGGTTTTTTTTTGTTTGTTGTGGGTTTTTTTTTTTGGTATTCATGTTTAGTAGCTGATGTTAAGAACCACTTTTTAAAAATACCGCTGCTGCTTTATATACTTACTCGTATGTATAACAAGCATTAACATTTGCCTGTTTTACTAAACCTGTATACCAGAGTTAAACTGACATTTTATTTTGATATTTTGAGCATTGAATTAATCTTTCCCCGATATCATTGAAAGCCATGTGTTTTACACCGCTTTATGCTGGAATCTAATTGTAGTCACTATGTTTCACTTCAAGCATACGTGACCTAATTACAGCTTTGCTACATTTATTATTTTTGTTGTCTTTTCTAATATAAGTAAGCAAAATCCCTAAAAAGTAATTCCATATGCTTCAGAATAAGCATGATTTGTGATGCACTCCTGTAGTCACGTTAGTTAGCTTTTACACAATAAATCTGTAAAGAAGAGAAAGACTGATATAGTATTTATAACTGAAAAGGTATCAACTGGCTCTTTTAATACAGTTGAATGCTGGCCTATGCTTGGTGATCCCAAGATGTGGGATGATGTGTACAGTGTCCATGTAACATAGTTGCTGGAAAAGTTGAATGTGTGAACTACACTAAATAAAGCTTTGTCTCTCATTTTCTTTTTATTTCTTTCAGGCTCTTTTCTAAATACCAATACTTTGATTCAAGAGGAATGTTTATTTCACTTGTATTTTCAGCACCACTGCTGGTGAATGCTATTATAATTGTGGTATGTATGTGTTCATTCACATAGGTGCTATCATTAAAGGAGTAAGTAAAGGTATATAGATTAATTGAATTTAATAATTTACTTACTTTTCAGGTCAGCTGGGTTTACAGAACTTTGAATGTAATGACTGAACTAAAGATGCTACAGCAGAGAAGGAAAGTAGAAAAACAGAAAAAGAAGTGAAAGTGCCAAACACTATTTTTCTTTCTTCAGTTGTAATAATGCCTGAGTGGGTAATCAGTCCTTCTGTATGGGTATGCAGGAACAGAAGTATTTTTGTGTTTGATGTCAAGAGGACTTTGTAATTGTGGCTGTGGACATTGAGGTGAAAGCAAGTATCTACAGTACATTTAAATTGGCTGTGAAATTATGAAACCAGTCTTAACAAGTCTTTGTGCCCTTCAGTGTATGATTGTTTTCCTCGGTGACCAAGGCTGTTAATACTGATGAGACACAATCTTCCAGTTTCCATTTGCCTGTGTATTTTTTTACTATGTCTTTATTCTGTGCTTATCGAGTATCAGTTATTCTGCTGCTTAAGCCAATTGGAGCTTGTGAATTACAGTAAATGAGAGATTTTATTCAGAATAACTCAGGAATCCATGCTTCTGTGAAGCACTTTGCTTCTTTATAAATTCTTTTTCCTTTGTGTACTGTGTGCCAGTTTCATTTTATAAATAAAACTATCCACTCACTGTACTTCAGTTAATTTGTATTCATTTTTAATCAGATTTCTTCCATCTTTTTTTCCCATAAAAATGCCCAGTTTGACAAATTACCCAGTTTAATTTGTGTAAATAATTCAGAATTATCTCTGCATTTCTTTCAATTTATACTTAATGTTTTTAAGGCTTCTAGATAAATACATTTTTTTAAAACTGGATGAAAATTTGATCATTTTATGGTTCTTCTTAGAATAGAAAGGAAGCGAAGAAACTTAGTAATATTATATGCAATTTTGTTTCTTTTTTGATGCTTTTTTTTGTAAATAACTGAAAATTAAAAATAGGTAAAAGTGAAGAAGGCTTTAGTTTTGCTTCAAGTAGCCGGTTTTTATTGAATTAAGGGAATTTGAGAAGGAGTGTGGACACAATAGAGGTTGATCATATTTAGTAGAAGTTTTATCTTTGCGTGGAGCTGTACAGTTCTGTCTAAAATAGGGTGTCATTTAAGAGGAAAAATTATCTACAAAACGGATACTTATGTGAAAAACATTTGGGTACAAAATTGTAGAACACTGGTAAATTTATAAGCTAAGGAAGTATTTGTGAAACTACTTTTAATGACTTTAATTATGTTTTAATTTCTTTAATTACTTGAATAGTCTTCACAAAGAGTGGAAATAGGGACTTCAGGAAGAGAGCAGATGCATGTCATACACAGTTTGCAAGTCTCCTAAACTGGGAGAAGGTGAAATTCCTACTGAAAGGGCAGTGAAGTGTTAGTGTTGGATCCATTTCTTTATCTTTCCATGCCTCTTCGGCATTCCTTTACCCAGTCATTGCTCCATCCAGAGCTATTGGCAGCTGGACTATTTTATGATAGCAAGCTAAATAGGTGCAGGTTTGTGTGTTGTCCTGACGTGGTGCCGGAGTTCTTCAGCCCGGCTAGCTCCCGGCACCGTCGCCAGGAGTGGGCCACCCCCAGAAACCCACGCAAATCCGGGATGTGGCTGTAGGGCATAACTGCTCTATGGCACAGGGCAATAGTGCCAGGGCACAGACAAGAAACAGGGAGAGGTCTCCTGTATGATTTCCAAAGGTGTTTATTCCCAGGAGGGTCAGGGACAAAAGACCAAGAACACAAGCATACAGGAACTTACATACAGGGGAGGTTTCAAGGGGAGGGTACAATCTTTAACCAATAGGGAGAAACTGGAGGAGATGTAACAGGCGAGGTTTACAATATTCCAACCAATAGGGTATACAGCAGGAGGGAAACAGTTCAAATAAACCAATGGGGCATCAAGTAACAGATGATTGGCAGGGACCTTACTGGAACAAGGGGTAGGTTTGAGAGGAGATTGACAATTCTGTAGGAGGAGGGAAGGGCAGGTCTAGGGAAGATAGACAACCAGGGCAAAACCAACAATGCAGGGAGAAATGAGCAATCCATTAGGGATAAAATATACTACAACAATACAAAATAGGGGGTGGTTATCCAACCAATAAGGGTTATACAGGGGAGGAACATAAGGCAGGGAATCATTTGTCCTTTGTCCCTAGCCAGAGAAGGAATTGTTTTGTCTGCCTACTCTGTGCAGACACAATTCCTCTCTGGGCCTGGGGATCAAGGATGCCTAAACTAATAGGGAGTTACAGGGGAGGGGTACAGCCTAAACAATTGAAAACACAATAAAACATACCACAGCATTGTCCCATGCTGACCCTTCTGCTGCAAGTCTTGGTGCAGTGTTGGGTGGTGTCAACTGTATAGAGAAATCTCAAGTGGTCTGCTAGATAACATGTGCTTTTTGGGAAGGAGTGAAGAGAGTCTGTCCAAATGCCAGGTGGGCTGTGGCAGCTGTCACCGGGACCAAAGAACAGACCTTGATTTCATATACACAGGATGTTGTTAAAAACCAGGCTGGTTTATAAAAGTTCAGCCTTCCTCCTACAATTTGATGGGGAAAGTTGCAATTTTCATACATGGCCCTAAGCATGACCACTCAACTGTTGTGCTCCTGACTTTCCTGTTGACAACTGCTCTGCAACAAATCAGCACACAATTGTTTTAGTGTCACACTCTTGAAGCTGTAATACTTCATGTGGATATACCACCTGTTATCGAGTAACCTTTGGTTTCACAGTGTGAAGTGTATGAATTTGATTCACAGTAAGTGAGGAGGTTCAGAGCAGCTGAGCAACAAGTCTCCTGCAGTGGAAAACAGTCTGCCTTATTTAGTACATCCAAGGCAAACTTTCTCCAAGTAGTTTGCTATTTTGCCTATCTTGTGTATGAGGTTGGAATAAAGATGGATAACACTTGGTTTTGAAAGCATGGTGGCCATTGTTTTTGTGTTCTAGAAGTATTGCTGTATAAAAGTATAAACAGCTCCAAATTCAAAAATAGTATCAGTATTTTTTTGAAGGATGAGCATCTCAAAATCATGAGTTTAAAATCTTCCCTGATTCCTGGAAGTACAATAAGTAAATCTAACAGTTAGGTGAGATAAAGTTTCACAAACACAAAAATGTGGTTTCCAAATATCACAAAAACACGTGGATTGAAGGGGACCTTGAAGATCATCTAGTTCTGACTCATCAGCCATGATAAGGGATTCTACCCACTGGACTAGGTGGCTCAAGACCCAATTCTACCTGGTCTTGAACACTGCCAGGGTGCAGCATCCACAGCTTCTCTGGGCATCCAGGACCTCGCCATTTTGTGAGTGAAGACTTTCCTCCTAACAGCTACTCTAAACCTGCCATCTTTTAGTTGAAAGCTGATCCCCTTCGTTCTATCACTACATGTCCTCATAGAAAGCTGCTCATCCTCTTTTTTGTAAGTACCCTTTAAATACTGAAAAGCTACAACCAGGTCTTCTTGGAGCTTTCTCTTCTCCAGGCTGAACATCTCTGGATGACACTCCTTCCTTCTTTGTGTCACCTGCACCACTCAGCAAACTTGCTGAGATTGCACTGGATCTCACTGTGTTTTTGATAAAGGCATTAAAGGCCACCAATGCCAAGACTAGGGCTCTGAGGGACACCACTTGTCACTGGCTTTCACCTGGATGTAAGCAATTGAGTATAATCCTCTGCTTGTGTCCATCCAGCCCATTTCTTATCCACAGAATAGTCCACACTTCAAATTCATGTCTCTCCAGTGCAGTGATGACAATGTGTGGGACGGTGTCACAGGCCTTGCAGAAGTCTGTGTAGATAAAATCTGTTGGATCTTGTCTCAACAAGTTGGTCTCAACAACTGCCTTGTTGATTGTTGCAGTCACTCCATCATAAAAGGCCACTGGGTGAGTCAGGCAGGATTTGCCCTTAGTGAAGTCTTTTTGGCCGTCTTGGATGACTTTCTTGTCTTGCATGGGCTTGTCAGAAAAATATTCCCATTTTCTACATTTCAGAAAGACTCATTTGTGATCTCTAGCTAAACTTGCCTAAGAAACACTTAAGTTTAACAACAAAGTTACTTGTTGGTTTGCTTTGCTTTTTTTTTTAAGCAGGTATCAAAACCCATAAAAAACCCTAACTAAGTGAAGCATAACTTCTTTTCAACATGAATCTGGATTTATAATGTGATAGTACAATAACATTAAGTATGGGCCTCCGTGCTGACAAACCAAAATAATTAGATCATGAATTTAGAGGCTGTTCCACCTGCTTAGAGTTTGTATGTATAAGAGAAGGAGAGCAAAATGTTTAATACTGGTGGAATACCTCTCCTTTTATTTGGAAAACCTGAATTTGGGTTGCTTGTGAAAGAGCCAGTTTATTTCATTTTCAAGCATGCATACAAAAAGAAAACTGGTAGCTGCTACACTGGATCCTTCGGACAGTGAAATGGGACACAGGTGATTTGTTACTACATCAAACAAGGAGACAGAAAAGACAGGAGAAGAATTGAATGAAATGAGACAAACTAAGGAAAACATAAAAAAAAATGTTTGCAGAAGGGAAAATTATCCAAAGGCATGGGAGGCCATCAAGTGCAGGGATACGGACCAAAGCTTGCCAAATTGTTTCTCATTGAAATCTTGAAAACAGAAAAGAAAGCCTTGCAAGCACACAGGAAAGGAGATGTGACCAAATCAAATGCAATTAAAAAAACCGGAAAATTTGCAAATGGGCCGACAAGAATCTAATGGTCCAGGATGAAATGAAGTGCAGTGAAAAGGACCAAAACTTGCAAAAACTAAGCTGAGTGAAGTTGCAAAATCAGGGGAAAACATCAAACAAGGAGACAGAAAAGACAGGAGAAGAATTCCAGGAAATGACACCTACTAGAGGAAAAATTAAAAAAAAAGTTCGCCAAAGGAAAAACTATCAAAAGGCATGGGATGCCATCAAGTGCTGGGCTGTGGACCAAAGATTTCCAAATTGATTCTCATTGAAATCTCAAGATTTCTTTTCCTTTGCTGAAAGGAAATTTCATTTCCCTTCGGTAAAGGACATGAAATCTTGAAAACGGAAAAGAAAGCCTTACAAACACACAGGAAAGGAGATATGGTCAAATCAAGTGCAATTGAAAAAAAAGGGAAAATTTGCAAATGCGCTGACCACAATGGAATGGACCGGCATTGAAAGGAGGTGCAGCGAAAAGGACCAAACCTTGCAAAAACAAAGCTCGGTGAAGTTGCCAACTCAGGGGAATGGTCTGTGTATCCCATAGTCAGTGACTCAGTCTTTATCTTTCCATGACAGGGCACTGTGTCAGCTTCATGGGACAACAATACAAGGGAGAAAATCATGTTAACTCTGCAACTTTATCATTATAGAAGGTGGTTTTGTTGTACTGTGATATAATCTGTGAAAAAAACAGATTATCAGAAATTAATTGGTAAACTTGCTGGGGTATGAGGTTAGCCTTGTTTCCTTGAAAAAGTAGTAACTGTGATGAGTTTCCAAAAATCAGAACCTAGAATGCTCTCTATTTCCATATCCACTGAAATTTTATATTCTTAATGTTGGATGTGTTTTAGCCTCGTTTTGGTCCAATGAATCTCATGATTGTAGATAAAATAGAACAGGTTCAATAAGAGATTTTAAATGTCTCTTCCTCAGCAGTATTTCCTAGCTTAGTAGATACATTGATCTCCATCTTCAATAAGAAACCCATCTATCTCCAAAATGTACAGAAGGAGAATTGAGGTCTTGTACATCCTTGAGTGTATAAACAAAGAACATCCTTGAGTGTATAAACAAAGAACTTTGAAGTACGGTCTTAGTGCTTTTCAACAGCTGGGTCTTGAAAGGAGGGATCTACTCTAGAAAAGCTGTGTTTGAGTTAGTTGGTGATCTGCTGTGGCTGTGAATCCTAAATGGAGCAAGAGTTTACAAAGAATTGCTTTGTGAGTGTTGAGAATAATAAGATCAGATTTTGAGCTCCATTTTTATATGAACTGAGATTTTCAGGAAAAAGAGGAGTTGTGATTCTTTGTCTAAGCAAGATAGAATACAGCTGTAGTGTAGGAAATGTTCTATTTCTTCAAATACAGCTAAACATTTTTGCATATTTTTATTGTAAGTTTGATTAAACGTTCTGATGCAATCCTGTAGAATGTGCTCTAGGACGACCCTGCTTGAGCAAGGAGGTTGGATAAGGTGACTTTTTGTGGTCCCTTCCGATGTGACCCATTCTGTTATTCTGTGATTTTTCACTTCCGGTGAACACACCATTTTTATAATTAATATATCAAAGTGTGGGTTTTTTGTTTAGGGAACACAAACACTGTGTATGTTTCTTTATTGAAATATTTTTTAATATTTTAAAAGATGTTTGAAATATTTTCATGTGTTTCAACTAAATAGAAGTATTGGTGTTTTTCTGTCCATCGGGGAAGAGATCACTGCAGGTAGCCAAACTCACCACTGGATGTCACTGTCTCACACGTAAAAGCTGACTCGAAGCTTTCCTTTTGAGAGGGTTCTGTGGAGCTTTTCACCGTAGCTTCATAAATTCTGCCGCATTTTGGAATGACCAGGAAGCCTTGGACTGTAGCCGCTGAAAACATAAACTGTTACCTGAGCTCCAAGATACATCTTGAGCCACTTTCAGGTGTTTCTTGACACTCTTGCTTTTTACATTAAAAAGGAGTAGTGATGAGGTACATATATATTTCCAGAGTCAGGAAGTATATATGTGTTTTAAAATTTCTTAATGTATCAAGGGAATAAATACCCTATTCACTCATACCTACATTTCGTGAAGAGGATTCTGACTTCAACCAATTAAAAAGTAATATAACAATTAAAAATAATTACATTATTGTGTGACCAATATGCAGGAAAGTTTCCTGAAGCAGTCTAGTTCACAAACGGATGTAGCTGATGCATGTCCTCTATTTCTTTGTGATTTACCATTGCATAATGCAATCTTCCATGTCTGTCCTTGTTACATGACAGGAGTCACAGTCATGACTGAGGTTCTCAGAAGTCACTTCAGACTTTCTCCACTACCTGGCAAACACTGCTTTGGAGTGTTCAGGGGTTTTGTGACCTCATTTGGGAAGGTCTGTGTGCAGTGTTCTCCGCTTGATGTTCTCCTTTGTGTACGAAGTTTTGAGCCTGGTGTTTTTTATCTTTGCAATTAATCTGAGTTCTATTTTCCATACGCCACCTGTTGAGGAATATAGACATACAGTTTGAATGGACTTTTTCCCACTTCCTCACAGCATTCACATTCACATAACAACAAAAGATTAGCCAATTATAATGCAACATGCTTGAGAAATGCCAGCCTCATAAATCAAACCTGATATATTTTGTGGACCTCTGTTTTATAATCTATCTTCTTATAACTAGTTCCTCCAGATTGTGGCCACCACTGTTTTTCTGTAATACCAGAACAGTGTTGTACTGAATAGAAAATATGTCAGGGGACTCCAAAGGAAGGCTTCTATATTTCCTATATTTGTGTTTATTTTTTCATATAAATATGAACTGTAGGAATCTTTCTCATATAGTTTCAGAGGCGTAATGAAGCCAGGAAAGGAGCTGTAACTGGTAATATGTTACACTACTACAAGTACTGATTTTAAGTGGTCCCACTGAAATCATGGTCCTGTTTTTTTTGGCACTGTCTGAAGTTAGAAATTATTGAAACTAACAAGACACGATCAAATATATTGCGTCTTTCATCTGAAGACATTGTCATAACTAACAAGGCATTCAGCAGAACTGATTGAAACAAGGCACATGCCTTAAAATGGACAAGTTCCAAGTGTCATTTGCAATAGACTTGTTAATCCAGCCCTGAATCAAAGAAATGCAATCTTGTGTATCTTTCTTCCTTCTGTTCCACCAAGAAAAGTTTGCATAGTGACCCAGAGGAAGGCTAATGACATTCAGCTGGACAAAGAGGCATCTAGGGTAGGACCCATCACTGAACTCACACTCCTCTGTCGGTGTTAGAACTGTGTAATAAACACACCTGAGTAGTTTCAATCAGCAGAGGAGGATGTGAGGTATTTCATATAATGAGAACCAATACCCCTTGATCTTAAACAACACTAAGCTTGGGAGGGTTTTAATATGGTAGGGTCTACAACACATGAATCATTTAGGTCTATAACTGTAAGAGTAATGTCTCTGATAAAATACTGGTCACCTTGATTTAGGGGTTAGTGAGAATAATCACCTTCCTATAGCCATCCTGGAGAGAATGTGATTTGTAATGTCTGTCCTCAAGCAAAAGCAGGACAAAATCAGGAAGCTGATGCACTAAACAAATAACATGGAAGCTTTTGGCTCTTTATTGCAAAGTATTTTCTGTAAGATTTTAGTTGTTTAAATAGTTGCTTAAATACATTCAATTCACAGCAATGTTGAAAAATTGGCTTAGAAACAGATTTAATGGTTTTACTTAAGGGTGTTGGATTTGTATGTTAATTGAGAGCTTTTGTAAGTAATCACAGGCTGGTTTTTTAAGTCTCAGAATCAACACAAACAAAACAGTTCAGTTTTATCTTTTTTGTTTTTTTCAATGTCCCCAAGTCCTACATTCAACAATTAATTCTACAGTAATTACCAAAAAGTGAGACACAGCATCCATCTGATTAAAAAGAGCTAACTTATAAAAAAGGCTTATGAGACTGATTTCTTTGTAGCAAATTGCTTTATTGATTTTTGCCATCAAAAATTGAAATAGACTAGTAAATAGTGTATGTTATACAAGTTTCCTGCTTCTTCCATTTTGTAGGAAGAACAAATGTAAAATGCAAAATTAGCTGACTGAATGTGAGCAAACAATTATAATGGTATGGGACTCCATGTAATTCTCTTTGAGGTAGAAGTAAAAATATTTCAAAATATTGTTAAATAGAGGTCCTTCAGAAATTGATTTGTCAGTAACTTCGATACTTACAAAAATAACTTGAAAATGTACAGAAAACATAGTTTACATGTGACCTGTGGTTCCCTAAACATTAACTTGCATGATGTTTATAAAAGGTTTTAATTTGAATTTATACATTTATGTCAAAAGAAAAATTGAATTCTTCTCCAGGCTCTGAAGAAACTCACAGAATGACAGATTATTCTGAATAGGAAGAGACCCACAAGGATCATCAAGTCCATTGGAAATTTGTATAATTACAGAATGTTTGGATTGGAAGAGTCTTTGAACCTAATTCCAACTCCACTGCCATGGGCAGGGATGCCACTCGCTAAACTGGGTTACTCAGAGCACCATCCAACCTGGCATTGGAAACTTGCAGGGGTGGGACAGCCACAGCTTCTCGGGCAAACCTGCTCCAGTGTCTTACCATCCTCAAAGTGGAGAATATCGTCCTAATGTAAACCTACTCTCTTTCAGTTTGAAGTCATTCTGCCTTGTCTTGTCACTACACGTCCTTGTCAAAAGTCTCTCTCCAGGTCTCCTGAGGGTCCCCTCTAGGTACTGGAAAGTGCTCCAAGGTCTCACCAGAACCTTCTCTTCTCTAGGCTGAACAACCCCAAGTCTCTCAGCCTGTTTTCAATTTATGACTTCAAGACTTCAGTGTTAATAGAAGTCATACAAAAAACCACACAGTCTTAAGTTGAGTGAAATACATTGGAGTCTTTCAGATTGTTTTTTGTGGTACAAATTTCAAATCATATCAATGTATTTATAACGTGAAATTAAGTAAAATTAACGCACTTAAAGACAACTTGTATGGTTCTGTCATGATCAAGAAATATAAATGCCAAGTAAGATAAAAATACAGGGGGGGAAAAAAAGGATATTATTTTCACCATGTTTTCTGACTGACTGCTTCTTTAATTCTCGTGTATGTTAATATATATCAATATTGACAAATTCCAGCCTGCTATAGCTCAGAAATGTTGCCAAAAATCCTTTCAATTTAAAAATTGAAACCTTGTCCTCTCAAATAAAAGCAACCTTCTTTTAAAAGTGGAATCTTCGCACAAAATGTTGAATGAAAAGGCTGAAAGTATGCTAATTGCATTATATTTATTATTCTATTATTATTATTACTAATATTTATTTTACCTAGCAAATGATAGGTTAAAATATCAAAACATCATACTCGATTAAACACCAAAGCCTTCTGACTTTCTTGTATGTATGCTCATTACGTAGAGACATATTAATTCAATTCCAATTTGCAACAATCATTGTCATTCAGTACCATTAACTTTGATCATTACTGTAGAAGATATCCTTTTAGAGTGGTCATCTTATTTAAATTTAACCCAGTAATGTGCTGTACTATAGCTGTATTAAATCATCAAAAAGAAAAGATCAAGTGGAGAATATACATAATTGTTTCAATTAAATACATAACTGGCCATATTGTATCTTGGCTAGAAAGTGATCAGTTTGCTTTGTAACCCTTAGAGGGCTCCATTGCTATGTAGGACTGGAAAACTGAAAAAATAATTCTGTCATCTTAACGTATTCTGACATCTGCTGTAATTTAATTTAGGCCTTATATCAACTCTGTTTACATGGGTTTAACTATGTACAGGATCTTCCAAGCTGGTTAAAAGGTCTGATGACATAGATTTAGGATTGTGAGATGAAGGAGAACACCTACTATGCTGTTATGTGTAGTTTTACTGGAATTAGTACCAAAAATGTGAGAAGATTCTCAGTTCCCAAATTCCAAAAACATGAGGACTCCTCTAAAGGCAAACAACTAAAGCATGATTTTATAATTTCTTATGATTTTCTGAATGCTTCACTGTCCATTCAGAATGTGCGTAAGTTACAGCATTGCCGTAGTTTTCTCTCTAGGGTTGAGGCAGGGTGTTGCCTCCAAACAACAAGTCTCTTATGGGCAAAGAAGCATAAGAGTACTTCCTTTTTTCCTTCCCAGGGATTCAGGTGTGACTCAGCTCCTTTCTGGAGCCACAAAACCAGCTAAGACTAACGACAGCTCTAGCAAAGGGCTACCAGCACAAATAAGTGTTTGATGTGAAAGAGAAGAAAGAGCATGGATGTGGTAACAGTGAACTTTCATCCATGTTTCAGCTGTTTAGAAGATGCTCTTTTAAAGGCCAAAGTGGAGGCTTCCACAGTAACTGAGATGTAAGAGTCCTTGAAGGACAATTGCAACTTCACAGACTGCTCCTGTAGGATGACATGCTCAGCAAAAGGGAAGAGGTTTGAAATGGAACTCCTGTACAGAAGCAACCTGGCATGTATAGAAACAGATCTGGGGGAAACGAGGCATTGAAGTTAAATGTGCTTTTGATTGTTTAAAGTAATTTTTTTTTTAATCTAATATTTGGAAGGAATTGTTAAGAAAAACCAAACCAATAAGCAAAGGAAAAAAAATACATGGAAGGAAAAAACACAAGATAAGGTGAGTTTTTGTGGTAGTGATGGATATAAGAGAGCAGCCATCTGGGACAAGGAAAGGAGAAAACATCTATGTGAAGTAAAAAGAAGTGTTTCTTACAGCCTGCAAGCTTTCTCAGGGAAAAGATAGCATATTCCTTGCATAACAATCCTCCACAGGAGCTCTTGTGAGAGGGACCTAAATTATGTTGTGCATGTAAGGTGGAAGCTCTTCTAAACCCATCAAATCATGACTATGAAAACTCCTTTTCAGAAATAGCAAGCAAAAACTTAATAAATAGGTCAGTGCTGAGCGTTAAAAGCCACTAAACCTCATGCACTGCCTCCAGCACCCTGCTGAAGAGGGAGACTGACCACAAGATATTACTCCTTGTTCCTTTATTCTTTGGATTATGGATGTTCTTTACAAGTCAAAGTCCTTCCCTCATCTCAGACATTAGCCTTGACCATTTTAGCACACAAATCTGGCACCCTTGTCTTTGCCAGGATCAATATATTGCTGTGCATTTTCATATTCACCTGATTTGAGCTCACCAAAGCAAAACATCTGCCAACACAGTCTCTTCCTCAATTGCCTTGCCCTTACCATAGGAATGGGAAGTCCTGTCTTGCTCCACCCAGAAGGCCCTAATGGGTTTCTTTCAACAAGCCATGCTCTGATCTACAGGGATTCAGTATCAGGAGGCTACTTCAGAAGGCCTCTGGTTGACCCTGTATCCTGGAGAATGCTAAATGCTCTCCTAATAGAAAAAGAAGAAACTGCCCACCTTACTGATGTTCTCTCATAGCCTTGGTGATAATGGATTCTATAAACAAAAAAGTATTTTTATGAATATTAATTTTTATTCTTGAGGGTGTTCGTTTTCCAAGATAAAAGAAAAAGAAAATAGGTATCTTGGCAAGAATGGGATGTTAAGGGTACAAAACCAAAATTGTATGCCATCTTAATTGAAAGTATTTGTCTAATACTCATAAAACTCCTATCTAAAATACAAAAAAAAAAAAATATTTTAAAAGTTAAATGAATGAATGACTGTTGTGGTAGTAGAGATAGAATAGTTTAAGGTAAAATATATGTATGGGATGTATTAAAGTTCCAGCAAATTTGAAAGAAATAGGCAGGAAGGAAGGAAAATTATTGCATGAATCATACTCCCTTGGGTAACAGTGTCAGCAGACTTGAAATCATCGTGTCGCATAGGACAAACAGATGAGCAAATTGATGAGTAACTGACAAATTTTTTTTTCCTGAACACTGAACTGGCAAACAGCTCTTTTTATATAATAAAGATGTGAGGTAATCACCAACATCTCTCTGAAAGTCAGAGCTATAAAGAAGGATATAAAGGAGCAGATGCTGTGTTATGATAATGCCCTAACAAATGGCTGCAGTAGCAGCCATGCTACTGCAAAATGTTTCCTTACAGACCTATTTAATCAGAGGGGATAGACTTTGCTCTTACTACTTTAAAGCAGGTAATTACAGCATGGTTTAGCCCATTAGGCCTGTTTCAGTTCTATATACCCTGTGGCTCAAATTTCTTAACCAGGGTTTGAATTTAAGCTGACCTCTTGGTGTGCCCAGACTTGTTCCTCTGCTGGGCAGTTTGAGAGCCAGCACATAAGCACTTTGGATAATCAAGGAGTATAGACAGGTCTTAGGCTGACAGTATAGACCAGTATTTTTTAAAACACTCTGAAACTTCCTTTCTTGAGTATCTGTCTCAGTATGATCTCTCAAGGTAAGGTTTTTTTTAGTTCTTTCTTGGTTTGGCAGAGAGGTAATGGACCTGATGTATTTCACTCTGCAAGTTTGTATTGATTACATTACACCACTACATTAAAGTGATGCCAGCAATTCCTTTCCTCAAGCAGCACTTCAGTTAACCCTGGAAAATCTCTGCACAGAATTAGCAGTAAATTATTAGAACAAAATTGTAATACTAATATGAAAAAATAACCATATACAGAAATAATTTGCCAAAGCATTAGCAGAGAGATACCTACAAGGAACAGGATGGACACTGAGGAGAAACAAGACAGTAGACACCAGAGGAGGGCCCTCTGGGAATAAAAAAGGGAATACTCCCTTTTTTCCTCTTACTTTTCTGAAAACTTAGTATTTTCCTCTCAAATGAGATATACAGCTTGAAAATACTGATAAGCGCTGCACTGCAGCAAGATTTCATGACATCTCATGTCTCCTAAACATTTAAACATTGCACATTATGCAATGTGTGAACTTCAGTTATGATTTCCCAAACTGTAGTTTAGGAACAAAAGATAAAAGGTTCCCAAAAAGTGTGTGAGAGCAGTTGTAGCCTCTCTGCAATGTGATAGCATGCTCTTAGTGGTCAGGAGGGAAATACAAGGAGTAAAGTATGAGGAAGACAGAAAAAAATCTAATCTATGTGGCTAATATTCCAAATGAAAAAAGAAAAAAGACAAAATTATATTTGGTAACAAAATTAGACCTCTTGGCTACAAAGGAGGGCCACAAAAATTATCAGAGGGTTGGAGCATCTCTGTAATGCCCCTGCCTACTCAGTGGTTTTAGGGGAAGATAATTTGATACATTCTGGGCAGTGCACAGGAGAAACAACAGAAAATTCTCAAGAACTCCAATAACAAATCAGTCATTAACCCACAGAGGGTTAATATCTTTTTCCTCATTAACCCTTACAGGGGAAACCTTTCAACAGGTCTGGATTACACCAGAAAACCTTTCAATAGTTCTGATGGGCTCAAGGCATCTGAGAGGAGGAAGATTTTAGCAGTGGGGAGCAGTAGAGGTCAGGTGTATCCCAGGTTGCCATGCTCTTCTGCCAGAGGTTTTGGATTCAATCAAAAATCAGTTATCCTTTTTCCGACACTCTGTCTGTTATCCCCGTGGGAAAACCTCCTCACTACTTCTCACAGAGTAATTCTGTGTGGAGAAACCCAATTTATCATTAAAATTTGCTCTGTGCAGTGCGCAGGAGAAACAGAAATTCTCAGGAGGTTCAAGAGCAGTGGGAGTGTGATTGTGAGGAATTTGGATGATAAAGAACTCACCTTTGTTTATACAGATTCCTATGCAGTTCTTAAGGGGTGTACTGAGGGGCTCCCTTTTTGGGAACAGAACCAAGACCTCACCCTCTGTTTATCGTTGTTTGTACTTTAGGACAGTAGTTGTGACTTGGGCTTTCTGTAGGTATTCCCAGAGCAGGACAGTTCACCTTCTTCCAGGGCTGACAGTTCTGGTTCTGCCTGCAGCCTCCAAGCAAACTGAGGATGCAGAAGAGGACATTCTCATTGAAGTAAAGAAAGAAATCAAGTAAGCTCACATACTGCTTTCCCCTCCTGATTTTGAGTTCATTTCAGGATTTTATGCCCTGCCACCCTACTTTTCAGGCAGAAATTATTATCTCTTTCCTTTATTAGAATTCAGTTATCTACTTCATTTCTAAATTTATAAATAAATTAGAAACCTGTAATACACTGTGGACAGCACCATGTCTATACAATACTATCATTATTCAACATTAGAACTCTGCTTGTCTTTTCACTGTGTAGGTTATGTTTCTTTATTTTTCAGAAAGATAAAAATAATTGATTTATAAAGATAGATTATGATATTCTTGTACTCAGACCAATTAGGAAGGAATAATTAATAAAATAAAGGTTCTGTTGGTCCAGACCAAATCCATTCCAGTGCTGTGTCTCTATGGCAAATAGCAGTTACTTTCTGAAGCTTGTAAGATGAAAAAATCTTATGTCCCAGCATCCCACCACACATCATCTGGTGAGTTTTGCTGTGGGACATCCTGATAAGAACACAGCTGTTAAATACCCTTTGATGTACTTTCCTTCCCCATACAAATGCCATAATTTCTATGAATGCTTCAGGATAAATTCAATGGTGTGGTCTTCTTGGGGCTATAAGGATATTCACTCCGGTGAGATGCAAAAAAGCCATAATCCACTTTTCTTCGGAAGATGAACTGAACTCAGTGGGTATTTATAGCCTAAGCTATAAGGCATGGGATCAAGTCCAAACTTAATGAGTTGGGTTTTTTAACTCATTAAAAATTTTAGTAGCAATAATGATAATTTGGTTGAAATTCTTCGGCATTTTCCAAGCTTTTAATGATTCCAGGTCAGCTCTGAAAGCTAAGTACATAAATAATGTAGTTTTGATACCATGTTCCAAATAGCTGGACTATCTGGTCCCTGTTTAAAATGATAGGCAGATGCCAGTCTGATTTGCTACCTTTAAGCTTGACAAATTCCATGGGAATGAATAATGAGTCTATTTTCTTGTCCTCCTAGGTGGGGGTAAATGGGATTGATTTTTTTTTTTTTTTGAGGAAGTATATATTAATAATTTTGGAACTGATACTTTGGGGTTTTTTTGGTTATTTGAGTTGGATTGTTTTTTAGGAATAAGCTCTTTTGAGTAACATTTTTGTTCATAAAGGTTTCTCTAGTCTAAGCTGAAACTGCTGACCAGACAATGATGATCAGACAGAAGGAGATGGAGGGAACCCCCTGATAAATCACAGCTTAACGAATGGGACCCTCATTTAGAAAGTGATTTAACTAGACTCAGTCACAGTTCTGGCCTGGATAAGACATGAGCTTAAGACTCAGTCCAGTGGAGTGTACTTGCCAGCAGCCTCTTGGATCTTCTTGGGCAGCCAGTTCCTTCCTTCCATCTCCTCTCAATGGCCCAAAAGACAGAGCTGAGTTATTAGACAGGGAAAAACCTGGTTTAAAGTCCAACCTGCTGGGACAAGGTGCACCTGCAGTCATCCCTCTTGGATCTCTCCAGCCTTGGTGAACAGTCTAGACATCAAAATAATCTGGAATTGGGCCCTCTATTGTATTTTGTCTTACCCGTAAATGTCAATAAAGGATATATATTTTGGAAATGCTTTAAGAAACACTTGGCTAAATCTTTACTCATTCTTTAAGTATCATACGGAAAATAGATGGACAACTTTTTATTTGGATTACTAAAGAAACAGAAAGAGAAATCACTGAGAAATGTGCTTAAAAATTAGTAACATTAGTTTATATGTTCATAATATTTGGGCTAAAACCAATAAATCTTTGAAACAAGATGTCAAAAGATACAGTAGCAACAATTCAAAGTTAAAGCTATGTTATTTTTTTGAAAGATTGCTGTACAATTTTAAGGAAAAAATACTGTGCTGCAAAATGCTTGGATATTTGCATAATTTTTTAAAATAATCTTTCTTTCCTGATTATAATTATCCATGTACATGGGAAATTTTAAGGTAATGAATGTTAATATGTACAGTAAAAATAACGACATGCATACAGCAAGGAAGGACTATTGCTAATCTTTTTGTAACAGCTTAAATGGTCATTATTCTTGCATTTGTTGATAGATTTTTCCTGCTTAAATATTGAAAACATTTTAGTAGTGTATGGTGGCTTTTCTCCAGGTTTACATAATATTGTTTTCTTGTTGCAAGAAGGAAAATTTACATTAAACTTCATATATAGTAATTGACATTTATAGTGCATGTGGGATTGATTACTTTAACACATGAGAAAGCTGGAGCCCTAAAATACACAGAATATCATCATTTTTCAACACATTATTTACTCTGTGCTATTAAATGCTCCACTGTTGGTCGGTTTCAATATTTTTAATGCTTAAATTTTTTGCTATGAGAATAGCAAAAACTTTATATATATAGTCTCAATGCACAGGTGTTTCTGAATGTCCATCAATGTTGTATGTATTGCTGTGTTATTGTTTCACTTGTGTCAGTCCCACTGTGAAATTTTGCCTGAAGCTCTGGCAAAGACATTGGCAGGAAAAGTATTATGAAAAATGGATGAATTTTTAAAGTTTGTAATTTTGGTCTGAAGAGGTATATTACAGTTGTTAAAATTCTGAGCCTCTTTTCCCAAACAAAATTATGTCTGAAATTAGCCAGATAATTTTTCTGGGGAAAAATAAAGGAAAGTTGGATTGGGATTTTGTGCACTATTTTGACTCTTAGAATTGCACAAACTTTGATGTTGTTTCCAAAAACCTGAGAGCAAAACTGTATACTATACATCAAAAATTGTAAAATTAAAATGAGAATTTATTTTTTTGTTTCAATGCAAGAGCTTCTACTAACATTACCTTAAAAGTTCTCATTTCCTTCAACTATAAAAAGTAGAGCAGTTCAGCTCAGACCTTTTAGGTCAAAGTTATGCCTAAAACTGTCTCACAGTTTGAGGGCAAAACCTGAGAGAGACTTTAGCTCTGTTCCTCAGGAGGGGCATTGCTTAAGCACTGAAGAGAGCACCAACCTCAGTAAAGCATAAGATTTCCCCCATTTATTCTCTGACTATGTATGCATTTCCCGTGTGTGTGTGTGTGTGTGTGTGTGTGTGTGTGTGTGTGTTTCCCAGCCTCATTCCAGCCTCATTCCATTCCCAAAATTCTGACTATGAAATTCAGGTAGCCTTATCTTAACAACAACCTTCGGCAATAGCCAGTTTTGTTTCTTTTTGAAAATTGAAAGGAATCAGATAACAAAATTATAGAGAAGTAGTTAACTAAAGTTTCACATTGTCGTGTTAGAAACACAAATGTTTGGGATGTGATGACACAGAAGGTCACAGCCACACTATTTAATACAGCACCATCGAAGGCAGGGTGAGAAAGACACTTTCTCAGTGTCCTCTAAGTGGGTGCAGCATAGAAGGAGCTGTCTTCAGGGCCTATCAGACACTGCTCTCCTGCTAGCTGGGAAGAGAAGTTGCACACCCACAGTGTTTGAATTCCTGGTGGGCAGCAAGTGCTGGAAGGCTACAAGTAGAAAAGGGGTGCTGTATTTCACCACAGCCAATATGCTGTTCATCCTTGCATAAGGGAGATGTGAAAATGACTGGTGGGCTGCCTGAATAAGATTTCTGTATGATTGCTTGTGCTTTATTTGCCACAAATTTTATTATATCCCAAAGCTTTGCTCTTGTACATGACTTTGATTTCACTGACCATAAAAACATTTCAGGAAGATTAGAAAAGATTAAAATTAGAAAGATTAGAAAAGATTACTACATTTTATACAGAAAGGCAACACATACAAAGTTTAAGGATGCCTCTGAGGGGGAGAGAGAGGTGAGAAGGTGCTTTTCTCAGTCAGCAGATAGCTGTTGTTCACCACCTGCAGGTGACCATTAGCATGGGAAGCAAAGGGTCACTTACTCTTTTCCTGAAAGTATGAATTAACATTAAATCTATCTTGGAGCAAGAAAACACACTGCACTGTGTAGTTAAATGAATTCTAAGTGACTGAAAAAATACATTACAAAGATGCTAGACGTGGCTGCAAAAAAGCTTCATCTGAATTATTTTTCTGGTTAATCTTGGTGGTAGGTTGTTTCCAACTG
Organism: Leptocoma aspasia; assembly: GCA_013399835.1. Taxonomy (NCBI): domain Eukaryota; kingdom Metazoa; phylum Chordata; class Aves; order Passeriformes; family Nectariniidae; genus Leptocoma; species Leptocoma aspasia. The sequence continues at coordinate 334,874 of VXAX01000637.1, read as the reverse complement.
TACATTTAAACATCCGTGTTTAATTAATACATATCTCTTACATTTGAAATTTTTATATTTAGCATGAAAATGTTAAAGTTTAATAAGCAATTAAAATATGCAGCTTAGATTTTGACTTCTGTTTATTCTTTAAGAATTGAAAGTGTTTACAATGTTTAATGGTTTTTCACTGAATTTTATTTTACTTGCACCGTTATTGGAGAACCACTTTGCCATACCAAACTTGATTTCATGGAGAATTTTCATTATAATGGTGTCATAAATATCACATTTATATTCAGCATTTACAATTTCGCCTTTCTGCCAAAATCAGCTTTAATTGTAAAATAAAATCCGGGTCTTTGTACAAGACACTTACTCCAAGGTTACCACTGTTAGACAGTCTAAACTGTTTTCCATCTAATACCATGAAAGCCTTTACAAAGTATTGTTCCCTTATCATGCAACCTTTTGGCTGTAAGGTCTCAAAATTTTCTAGGAAATTTTAAAATTAATTATCTAACAACTAAAAACATACTTCAGCTAATGCAACTAGCAGAAAAAAACAACCACAAATTTTGTATTTCTACTCTCTCCTTTTGTTATTGTTGTTGAGGTTTTTTTAATAAAAAAGCCATAATTCTTCTGGGACTCTGACGTATATCTTCTATTTTACTACCAGCAGAGGTGAAAAATTAGGTAAACATTTAAAATATGAATGTTGGAAAACAAAATGAGCATTTCCCTCACTTCTATTTTCTTCTAATGAAGTCTCACTTTTTGCAATTTATTGGTAATGCTTCTTTCTAATTATAACATGTCCTTGTTTTCATTTACTTCTAGAGGTTAATTTCTTTTGTAATGTTTCTTATTTGTGTAATCTCACCTGTTAGCTCCTGACAGTATGGAATAAAAAGTTCTAATTTTCTCACTATTTCACAGTCAAACTTTTTCTGCTCTTTTAGAAATCCTGATCTCCTTATGTCTTATACTGTACTATTATTGCACTGAGCACACTATTATTTCTTGTACAGACCAGTCTTACTAGGACAAATACAAAGATGCTAGAATCTGAAATTCGTAATGATCCTGTAAGGAAGCAAAAATTCACTGCAAACCTCACTGAAGAGAGTGGGGGGAAAAAAAATCTTGTTCTTCTGCCTCTTGGTTGTGCTTTTTACTTAATTCATCCACGCCTCTTCTTGATCAGTTCTATTTTATTTTTTAAGGGTGAATTGCCATGTCATATCTTGCTGATTTGAACATCTGGACTTCTGCTTATTGCATTTACTAGAGCTCCAAAATGTGCAATGAGATTTCAACAATTTTAACAGTATAGTAAGAATTAGCTGAAGGTTTGTAATTTACAGAGATTGTCTAAGTGAAAGCAAAACATGCCAAGTGGGAAGAATGTGAACTGTACAGGCAAACTAGGCTAATTCGAGCTAATTTAATTCACAGCATTATCAGCAATGTCACAGGGCAAACAGGACCTAATAAAGGCAATCTCTCTCTTCATGTGGAGAATTAGAGCATCCAAGAATACATGCAAGTTACAAACACAGTCTGCTTGCACCTTGGACTACCCTGAGAGAGGTGGTGTTTTGGAGGAATGAGCATTTAAAAAAAAAAGTGTTTTCAGACATGACCAGCACAGTAAGTGAATGAACCATTAATACTGTTGCAATCTGTGCCTAACAAAACCATTTCCTCTGGAAACTGGAGTCCCTAGAGGGTAATCAAATCATTCTTGCAGGTGCTAAATCTGTAGAAGTGTCACCTGGACTGGGGTCCAGGGGATAACACACCTTAGTCACTTCTGGTTAACAAGGCTGGAAAAGCAGACAGGCCACAGTGCATGCTGAGAGACAGCCCCTATCAGGAGATGCTGACACACTTCTTTTCCAAAAAAAAAAAGCAAAAAGCTGGTAGACTGGAATTATTGAGTGTCTGTATAGCTGCAAACTATAGCTTATAATTTATGTGTTGATACCATTTTTTCTTCACAAATATTAGCTGTACCATTTTTTTTGCTTCAGAAGATCTGGCTGATCATTAGTTAACCATGGCACTGTCCCTGAGAAAAAGTAAAGCTGTTCAGCTCAGTGAAGTCAAGCTGAGATACACTGTGAAGTACATTTCAAGGAGATTTTGGAGGTTAGAAGCAGGATGTTCCACACACACTTCTTCACAGAGTATTTGTTAAAAGTGAATTTTCTAAGGTTTTTCCCACAGGTTGTTGCTCATCTCTCAGGATGATTGGGTGCAGAAGGAAGGTGGAAGATAACAATTTTAAACTATTTTCTATTAGGAAAGCTTTATTACAAAATTTTCAACACTGATTGGGGTGAGACAATCCATGTGCAATTCAGTATGTAGTTCCAAGAACATGGTGTCAATCCCCTGCTGGACACAGCCAGGTGAGCAAACAGTGAAATCATTAAAAAAGGGAAAGAGCCTTGGATAATAATAAAAATACATTGAGTTCAACAGAATTATGTAGATTTTCACACCCTGGTACACAGAGACTTAGTAGGATGAGCAGTTGAAGAATAAATCCTTAGTTAAGAATAAAGCCTTAGTGGCTATATCTCTCAAAGCATGCGAGCTGAGGATGGCAGTTCCTGAAGCCAATAAAAAATAACAGCGTGACAGGACGCAGTGCTATGACAAGACCAAGATTTCATTGCAAGCATGAGAGCATGGTTGCAATCAGCACACCTCTGACAACCCACCAAGTGGCACCTGTACCCCTGACCTCAGGTAACACATGCCAGCTGCATGTCACTCTAGCTTCCCTTCTAGGAACAAACTGTCTGTACAGGTTATTCGCACGCGCTGTCTCCTTTGCAAGGCTGAACAGAAAGTTCCTCCTTGCTGTGTGCACAGAACAGGAGAAGAACCCTGGTCCCAGACCCCGCAGCAGAGGCTGGGGTAGGTGCACATGGCCCAGAACTGGCATTGCTGGCTGCTGCAGATGCAGCGGCTGGCTCCATGCCCCTGGGCTCCATCCCCTCCATCGCCGGCGAGCGCTCACTGGGGCGGGTTTCACTGGCCACAGGCAGGGCTCTCACAGCCCAGCTGTGTGGTGCCTTCACGTGAGGATGCTGCAGCTTTGTGATCTGTTCTGATGGGTATCGTTTTTATGCTACATGACACCCAGGTGTGCTGCGTCTAGGGGAAGGGCACAGCCAGCCCTGCTGCCACCCCCATGTTATCCTGTCCCTGCCCACAGCCCAGGACTCCATGTCCAGCCCATGGGACACCAGCCCCTGTCCTAGCAACTCCTGTCCCTGCAGTTACATGAGATGTTCAAGAACTGTGCCCATCCTGCCTTCAGCTAATAAACATATCTACTTGTGTGCTTAACAAGCACACCAGGCACAAAAATACTAGTTAATGAATTTTGGAACAACGGATACTGACATTTATCAAGTAGGCAAATTTTTGCTTTTTGCCATCCTAATATGGCAAAATTCCTTAAATTNTTATCAGTCATGCAGTGAGTCACTCAATGGCCCATTAACAGGAGATACCTCCTCGGAGGGAGACATTGTTCTTGGAAGAGATAAGGAAAACTGTCTAACTGACAGAAGATATCTGTCCCACCTTTAACAGATGGCAAATGGAATATGTGCCTATTTTGAGAGCCAGGACAATTCCTTAAATTTACATAGAATTACAGGAAAAATATAGACTGGAAGGGAACTCTGTGTGTGGCATTGTTCAACCTGCTAGTCAAAGTAGGGTTAGTTGAAAATTAGATTCATCTGTTAGAGTCATCATGGACTTTGTCTAGTTGAGCTTTGAAAGTCTCTAAGGTTGAAGATGTCACAACCTTCTCAGTGATCTTATTTCAGTGTTTAACACTCTTATTGTAAGGTTTATTTTTAAAAGTAATGTAGTAATTGTCACTGGTTTCAGAAAGTAATGAAAATGAAAAAAAATAGGAAAAATTATTAACTAAAGCAAGTATTTCCATTATACATTTTCTCACTGTTTATTTTTGAATAATAGGAAAACCCAAGAATAATAAACAAACCAAATTCCCAAATGAATGTTCTGGGTCAGTTTAGCAAGCATTTTATTTGACTGCAGAAAAAAGTTTGTTTATTTTTTTTACTATTAAAAAAAACATTTAGCCAAAATTAAAAATCAGTTATTCATGCAATAATTTAGGCTATTTTGATGCTACTTATGTACCACTCAAAGGAAAATTATGTTGTCTTCTGTGTCCAGGAGTGAATTTTGTGTTGATTAAATAAGTAAATATTTTGAGAGTGATTTCTGGTAAATACTTCAACTTTGTAGTTCAAACTTAATGAGCCGCTTAGGGCTCAGCAGAAGCAGGATCATTTTGTCATATTCATTTTACAGTTGTAGGAAACAGTATTAATATATCAAAGAATTGGAACAATTGCAAATAAGAGACAAGAAAATTGCAGACAATTATGTTCAATAAGGTAAGGACTGCACATGTATTGAAAGACTAATAGAATACAAAATTATCTTGACAAACTGAAAAAATAGTTTTAAAACACTATGATATATAACAAAGTAAATGAAATATTAACTCAGACAATCTACTTCAGTAGTACAAAACAGAGAACTGAAAAGCTGTCGGTTTTGGAAATGAAATATTTTGTGATTATAATGGCCAGTACAATGGATGTTAGCACAGTGGTATCACGCTCCAGAGCTACAGGTGGACAGCCTGTAGCACATGAAGAGAGTCACAGCCTACATCACATATATCACATATACCACATGTAACCTTCCCTCCTCTTCAAAATTCACTTGAAGTGCTGGGCAAGTTTGAAGCTCTGCTCTTCATGAAGGATATGAAGGATTTGCTGAGAGGAAGAAAGAGAAATCTGGGCTACGACATGGAGCACTTCAGATCTATGAAAGACTTCTGAAGAGAGGAAGTGAGTGAGCTGTTTTCCCCCTTGGAGTTAGAAAAGGCTTTAATTACAATAAATTTTAGGTTATGCTTGGCAAAAAAATATTACCTAAAATCTTACCTTCTTAGAAAGTGATGTTATTATGGGAATTTTAACCAGATGATTTATTAGGTCCTGTAATATCTCTTCATCATTATAAAAGACATTTCAGTATTTTTATTTCTTAAATAAAATCTCTTTCCAGCTGTTTCTGCTAATTTAGGTCGAGATGCGATTTCACTTCTAAGAAGCTGTCAGTGCTTTGATTATTCTATTTTTATTAGCAATATGCTATGTAAGGCTGTGTAAGCTAACATGTACCATCTACTCTACACAAGGCAGTACAATTTTTAAACTTCAGGATAAAGAAGGATGAAAATATCCCTTTAAAGCTCCCAGTTTAAAAAGTTATTATTATTTTCAGCTTCAAGATTCAGATTTCATACTTCCAGGTTTTTTTAAAAATCAGAAATACATTGTAATATATTTATATTGGATTACATACATGCATATGTGTGGATTTAAGTTTCAGAGAAGTGTGTAATCCACAAGTAACTTCTGAAACCCATAACTCTTTCTAATGATGACCACCACTAGCTAAAAACCACCTTAAACTTTTGTGCCTAACAGTGGTATTGACACATCTACCTATTGTAAATGTATTTTGGAAGATCTATAAGACGTCAATGCAGTGAAAAATGAGGTACAGATGACAGTGGCAACTATAAGAATGGATCTGCTGCTACCTTCTAGAGTTTTCTGCAGGTCTGTGATAAGAAAAGCCTAGTAACCTATCTTTGAAGGCTCCCCCTCTGCTCATTGGAGCTGTTGTATGCCATATCTAATCAAGCAATGAATCAGTGCCATGAGTTTAGTGGAATACTCCACTTGGATATTATCACTAAAATCATTCATCTTCTTTGTTGGGGCATGAGTCATCATAGTCACAGATTGTGGCATCATACAAATTTCTCATTGCTTACTCTTCAAGCCCATCGATTGAATTTCTGATATAATTGTAATGTTTTGTTAGAGGACCATACTATACTAAAAGTACTCCAAAGGAAAAAAAAAAAAAAAGAAGAAAACATCATTTAATGTCACTAAAAATCAGTAAAAAGTTTCTGAAGTGCATCTGCTTCCTAAAACAGAAGCGTAATATTCATTGCCAATATGACAACAGTGACAACAGAACAGTGTTGGAAACACTTGCTTCCAAACAATAGAAAAGGGAAAAAGAAAACAATTCTCTCCATCCCGACCCCGTCTCATAGAAGGACTAAAAATCAACACTCTGTCACAGAGAGTATGCAGGGTTGCTAAGAAGTCTGCCAAAAAACTACTCAGTCAAGAGTATAAGAACACTTCCTTCTCACTAGTGACATTTACAGCAAATCCATGAATTCAGAGCAAAACATGTGAAAATCATTTTCCAGAGCATGCCAAAAAACACCTAATCCATGGATGGGAGGAAGCTGAGTTGTAACTGGCAGACCTCTTAACTGCTAAGTGATCAATTTAAAATCATCTTCTCAATCAAGGGAAAGCACTAATAAATTGTTGCAACAATAATAATTGCTGCCTGGTATGTGGCCCATATTAATCGACATGTCAAATTAATTAAATGAAACCCACCTACAGCATGCAAAACTGACTTATTCTCTACAAAAGCTTCTTGTTATGAAAGAAATTGCAGTTTCACCAGCAACTGTTTGTTTTGAATTTACATACACTAGATAAATCCAGAATAAGTAGCAATAGTTGCTATGGACATTAATAAAATAGAGTAGATAACTAGAGTCTGATTGACATAAACTTTTCTCCCTCAAGAAGAGAGAAAACATACTAATTTAGAGAAGTAAAAATGACATTATCAAAAGTGCTATGAAATGTACAAAGCAAATTAACTGAAAATAGATGAGAGATAAGCTTTTCCTTTTTTTTTTTTTCTTCATTACAGTCATTCAACAGATTTCTTTGAGGGTTTTTTTTGGTTTTGGGTTTTTTTGGGCGGTAGGATATAATGTCACTGGTACTCAACTGTTCACCCACAAAAAAAAAAAGCATGTTGCTTTTGATAAAAATATGACATGCTGCACCTGGAAGAGCCCACTGACAAAGGAGGCTGTCATGCCCTTCATTTCCCACCCTTTTTTCCATGACATGAAACTGGATGCTTCCTGGATAGCACCCTGCAGTCCATCAGCTAAAGCTCTCCTTTACTTCCCCACACTCTGGATGGGATTATATACTTTTTGTGACAATGTGGGACTTGGTCTCACTAGTTATTGATATTTGTGAGACTCATGCACTACTTAAATGCTTTTTTTTACTGGAATTTGATATTGCAGCTCACGAAGAAAATCATTCTAGCTCTGGTTTGGCAGAAGGATTAGCATTTAACATCAGTGGTCTAAACTCACTTGTGAACAGTGAATCATTGCTTTTATTACAAAAATAGGCTTATTTTAATGAGATCATAACAATCTCCAGTTTAATAATTACTCATTCAATTCAAAATATAATGATTATATATAATTTGTTTTTGGTAAAAAAGAAAAATCTGTGAGGAAATGCAATGATATAAAATTAATCTCAAGTCTAATTTCCCTCTGAGTTACATCAGTGCAATCAACTGAAATTTCACCAGGGAGCTACTTTCAATAAAGAGTATCAATAAAGAATGCTTACAGACATTTTATATACCCATAAAAATTGTAAAGAATGTAAATATGAATATATACAGCAAGTGTGTTGAATCTTATACCTACCTGGAGACTACACAGTAATTTTGGGGATAAAAGTGCTAGCTGGCAAAATATAAAACATCTTGGAAACCAGAGATTTTGGCTAAGATACTCCACAAGTGTATCCAAACCTTGCTTCTTTTCTTTAAGTGCCCAGTGAGGTGCCCAACCTGACACAGAGATGCTGCACACTTGGTGCAGCTAAGCATGAACAGTTCAAAGGGTAAGGCAGACCAGACCTGCCCTGGCTGCCTCCAGGGCATCCAGCCCAGCAGCTGGGTCCCTCGGACTGCAAACCCCGAAGGGGGGAGACTTCCCCTTTCACAGCTGTGCATGGCCCTGTGTCTGGAAGACATAAAAATACCTGTTTTACCTCTAAGGAACCCACAAAGGAAATCTGACCCTGATGAAATTAAAGAGATATTTTGCCTTTAACATTGCTGGGCTCATTATTTGATATTTTTTCTGCTAAGATTCATACCCATACTTAAAAAGCACAAGATCTTACTGAGCTTCTCAGATCACCGTTACTTTGAAACACTTTTTTCATAGGGTTCTGAGCACAATATCAGCTGTATAACCTGCTCTTTCTGTGCCTTTTTACCCGACCATAATGATGTTATATGGGATTTTCTGATGTAGTCTGTCATTTTGGTCAAAACTATTTTTTTCCTTTTATTCTTATGAGGACTCAGTAGTGTCTGGTTTTTTTACGGTAATAAGCACAGCAGCTTTAGTGAATAGCAAAGTGACAAAAAATATTTGTGACCAACATTTTCTCTTCATTCTAAAGTTCATTTTATCTTTTCCCTTACCTACTCGGTTCTCATATTATCTTTCATTCAATCAAACTTTACCAACTTACTGTTGTGAGCAAATGCTAAGTTTTATATTTGGCAAGTGCTAGGACTTTGGAAGAAGAGCACAGCTGGAGTGGATATAATGAAACAGCATTCTTCTGTACCAAACTTATCTTGATGCTGATGAAAAAACCAAAACATACACAACATTATGGTATATATTTATACCAGTTTAATGAGGCTCTATTCAAAAATCCAGCTGTGAAAATGTGATTAATCTATATATGTAGTCTTCCAGTACTAGAAAGTAAATTCTTCATAGTAAAAACTGATTTCTCCACACTACAGATTGTATCTTGTCACTTAATCATTTCCTGGAGAACATTCACAAGCATGTAAGTACACTTTGGAGTTTGAATATGCTGCATGGAAAGCATAGCAGCTACTAATAAGCAGCACTTCATCAGTAGGGGTCTGAGCATCCACATAATTCTAGTTCCTGAAATTCTTTGCTTATTTATTTATTTATTTACTGTGGGAGGGGAGAACTCCTCTTCAATTTTCTGTCTTTATTTAGTTTTTTGTCTTTCAACAGAAAATCTTTAAAGCTAATACTGAATTACTTCTGTAGGTGGTGCCAGAGATGTTTTGATGGTTTTGGTTGCTTAGATTTGACTGTGTTTTAAGTACGTGAAACATTTGACTTGATGTCATATATTATAGTTTTGAATCTCTCCTTGCAATCTCTGAGTGTTTTTTGTCAGAAGATAAAAAACAATTGTTATGCAATCTGGAAAGCAAGGGATTGTCATTCATGCTCTCTGCACTGTGGTGGCATAGTGTACTTACAGAAGGAACCTTCTAAATTTTTGAGCAAGAGCATGGACTCTTTTTTAAAAGCTTCTAATATTCTAGGTTATCCAAATTTTTGGTTTATGTCAAAGTTAAATAGAGACTTTATTATGAATATAGCAATTTCACTTATTCCATAGCTTGGGTTTTGTTTGGGAGTTTTTGGTTTTTTGATTTTGGTTGGTAGGTTGGTTGGCTGATTGGTTGGTTGGGGTTTTTTGTCAGAGGAAAATGCTTTTCCTTGAATTCACATAGTAAGAGACTGAAGGGCTGGGGGACAATGCCCTAAGGGCAAGAACAAATAGAGTCTGTAGATTCTGTTATTATTTATTTGTATTCTAACAGAGTTGCTTGGGGTTCCAGACATTGAGCTAGAAGAGTGATAAAGGATAAGACAGTACCATCACATTATTGACAGGGAACAGGAGCCAGATGAAGCCGAAAGGAGCCACAGGAATCTTCAAAGGTGGGGAAACCAGTGTTCCATGTATTAAAAATGCTACAGGTAATGGATCTCGCTCGACTTATGAGAGGAATCTGCACTGAACTGAGAGATCTGAGCTCCTTAAGCTATAGAGGACTTAATTGTGCTTTCCGTGGTCCAGTGACATTATTTTCTAAATAGCTGCACAGCTTCCAGAGGAGATTTGGATTGTGTCTCCTTTCTTCGCTCAGATCCCCATGGGACAAACTATTATTTGATGACTGAGGTCTTCTGTGGAAGAAGAGATGTTAAAATCCTCTCACTGATTTATATATCCAACTCTTACCCCAGGCAGCTCTGTTATTTTGTAGGATTGGTGCTCAAGTTTCCTACTTGGGAATTATAGTAATTTTTCACTTTACAGAGTCATTGTGAGACTGATATATTAAATAACAAGGCATGAAAAAAAAAGCTTATTTAAGGAAGTTCTTATAAGTCACCTAGATAAACAAGAGTTAGGAAATGTATAATAAACCTGGAAAAGTAAAGTATGAGAAGAGAGAAGAAATTAAGACAAGAGTACTTTTTGTCAGTGGAAGGAAAAAAAAGGGGAGTGAGGAATAATGCCATATATGAAAAAAAGCATGTAAACTAACTTTCTCTACCTGGGAAAGCAGGCTTGTAATTGGAGTTTTCTGGTTTTCCTTTAGAGGTAGGAAAAAAGAAATGCTTAGATTATGGTTTCCTCTGCACATTTGAATTAAACATCTTCATTCCCCCAAAACATGTCAGCAGCAACAAAGTCTGATGCTAAAAAGCTTTTTCATTAGGGAGTGCCTTCTCTGTCTGAACACAGGACTGACGACTGAAGTAGCATTTCCTATGGATGCTTGTTGAATATTTAATATTTCATCATTCACCTGGATATGATTTTGACTGTATTGACTTTGGGGAGAGGCAAGGAACACATCAGGCTCTGCAACTTTATATATTTATTTCCTGTAATAGGATGATGAGATGGGAATAAATAATAAATAACCACAGGAATGCTAAACATAGACTACCGAACTGACTGCTTCACAATGGAGCTTTGTCACCCAGAGCATGTAAGTACATTAACAGTTTGTTCTCAGACACATCAGTGGAATAAGATATAAGTGAAATGAAAGAATTACAGTAGCAGCAGTCAAACAAAAGTAAGGAAATAGTAATCTGTACATTTTGCCACTGTGACACTGACATCAAAGTCTCTGATTCCAATTGTTTCAAAATGAGCATGCTGGAGTCTTCAGAGGAGAGACAGAAGCTAATTCTAGCATATTTTGCCTCTTCCATGCCATGGTTCAGGAGAAAAAGGAAGAAATAGCATTCCTGACACTGTGCTCTACATCAGGTTCATTCCTGTGAACCTGAAATAATTCTGGAATCTGTGAATTTATTTTTGGAGGTAAAACTTTCATTGCAGGACTTCAGCAGACAGCAACTCTGCCTGTACTGCCATTCTCCAGGAAGAAAGCTATAACCTCAGTCTCTGATATCTCATACCTCCCTTCTCTGATCCAGTAAAACACATTGACAAGATTGAGTTATTTTCATCTGTAATTGGTGCAAAATGTAAGATTTAGGCTTACAGGCAACCTGTCTGACCCCAGAAATCATAGGACCACTGAACAATTTGTGTGAGAGAGGACCTAATAAAATCATCCAGGCTCATGTCCTTATAGCAGGGCTGACATTAAATTGGAGTTGCTCAAGACATTGTCCAAGTAGGTATTGAAAATCTCCAGGGATGGAACCTATATAACCTTTCTAAGCAGGCTGTTTCAGTGTTTCATTCCAATTTTAAAAAAGAAGAGGATTTTATGACCTCTATCTCCTTAAACCACAGTTACAAAAGTCACCTTTTCTTCTCACTTCCTATTCACAGCGCCTAGGCTTTAACATACAAAATTTGAGATGGTGTGAAGGCCATTGATACAGACACATTTGTTGCCCAAATTCTACATTTAAAAGTTCACTGTTGATAGCTGTGACTGGAAGAAGACAATCCTTAGGAATGTTTGCCTGTAACCTGCTTGAACAGGAGGGTTGGACCAGGTGACCCACTATGGCTCCTTCCAACTTGGCCCATTTGGGGATTCTGTGATCAAAAGAAGTTCTGCTTCCTGATAGTCCAGAGATCAGGGCACAGCTGCCATTGAGAGTCCTGTTAAATGTTATAAGCTTGACTTACTATGCCATGGCACATGCATAGCTCTTCTGTCGTACTTCTGTCGTACACCCTGGAAGGTCACAGGCTGGTCCGTGACTCCCTGTTGCCTCCTTCTCTTACTGAACATCAGAAGTTGCTCCCTGTTCAGGGCAGGAGTTGATGGCTACTTCTTGTTCCACCTGGCCTTGGAGTGGTTCGAAGACTTCTATAAAATGTGCCTTGATCTTCCTTTACTTTGGAGGGACTATTAGCCTTTATAATAAAAAAGATTATTCTATTGCTATTAAATCATATATATTATATTTCACTTCAAATATATATTTATATTCTCTTCACTTCAAAATTATATTTCTATTATATTAGCAATAGACAGTACTGTACGGGTGTCTTTTAAGCATATGTGTAAAAATTCCACAAAAGAATGGTGCCAATTCTTTTTGCAAGTAATCTTAATGGTTTAATGAGGATTGCACATCCTTAAGTTGTAACATATATCTAATACACCTATAATGCTATAGTGAGGTAATTATTTTTGCATAAATATATTCAGAGTTAAAACATGTAGCAACATTAAGCAATGGCATTACTGTGACTGGCCTATTAAAAGATCCTGTGTAGAGAATTAAATGTCACCATCTTAGTCTACCCTCAAAAGAATGTAAGTTATAATGAGCCTAGTAATTTAGCTTTCTTTATACCAGTAAGTAATTTGCAAATAGCATATAAGGCACAACAGTGTGCTGCTATTTTACGTCTTTGCTTCCACACTTGCTCTGCTGTGATGAGACAGGCCATTGTAGTGAGAGTGGTTTGCAGAAAACAGGGAAATGTCTACTTATGAGTTGCATTGTATAATACACACTTTATATTCTGGGTGGCTGTAAGACTTGTGAAGCAATACTGTTCACACGGTTCCCTAAATAATTCTCTGTTGTGATGAGCTGACAGACTTAGTAGAGTGCATTACTTGAAAGAGTAAACATCAAGAAGCCTCCAGGGGTTCTCTCACTTCATTCATTTTGCATTACCCCATTTAGCAATTGTAGTTACATCTCTGCAGCCCTAATAACTGCTCAAGTGAAGTAATGTTATAGTTCTAAAAGACATGAACCTACTGGGCCAAACATAATCATATTCAAGTTCCAGTGATGGACATGCAGACTAAAATGTACGTAACATTTAGGCAAGGGGATATGAGCCTGCCAAGTAATCAAAACAGACCAAAACTGATTCACTTCCTGATAAAAGCAGCTAAGACTTGGGATTTTTAAAAACTGCATTCTGTACAAAATCATAAATAATTGCAATTCACATCAACTTACCCTAAAATGGAAGTTTTTCTGGCTACTACTTGGGAACGTTTTCTTTTAAGACTGTAGGGCTTTAACTTTCTAGTTTGTTTATTATTCAGTCACAGTCTGAAGGAGTCCTTTTCTCATGTGCTTCTAGGAACGGAAGAGCTACACTGCATTCATTATTGGCACCCTAACTGAGGCAGAATCTCTAGAGAGGTTTGTTAAGAGCTGTGAGCTTGTGGGGCTCAGGAGAACTGGAACCAGTGTTCTTTCATCTGTTGGCCCTGTAACACTTGAGTTCACCTCAAATATTGCCATTGTGCTTAAAGAGAAACAGAACTTCTACAGCAAGAAGAAGCTTATGGAGCTAAGCTCAAAACAGGGCCAAGACAGGACTGACTAATACATAAAGAGCACTAGATATCTTAAAGGAAGTTTACATGAATATAACTCGGGCTTGTTTCTGTCTCTTTGTTCCTTTAGCTAAATCAGCTTTATCTGTAGGTTAAAACTAAATATCAGCTGTCCACAAGAATCTTGTGTTGGAACATTTTGTTTTCTTCATTGGTGCTTAATCACGCTCAGCTGTCAGGTGAGTAAGGACAGAGTAATCAGAGGAGGTTTAAAAAGGAAGTCTGTAATCTTGGTGGAGAAACTTTGCTTGGAAAAGTCCCTACGGTGGAGAAGGCGTATGAATGCCTTGTGAGGCAAGGCAGAAGAAAGAATCACTGAGCCTGCAGCGCTGGATAAATTGGCTTCTGTAAAAATTAGGTTCATCTATCTAGACCAGGAGTGTTTAACTCTTTATTTGCAGGAAATATCGCAGCAAGTCTTTAAGCACAGTTTGAACAACTTAACTTGCTCCAGTTACTCCTCATCTCATGTTTTCAAATCCACTAATCAGATCCTGAAGTCAGGCTGAATTAACCAAAGGATTTGGCCCCACCCAACCTGCACATCAGCAGAGAGAGTCACACATCCCGTGAGCTGGTCACTGCTGCTCTTGGCTGACCAATCATGAGATGAATTTCGTACTCTTTTATTTGTACCTTGCCTTACTGATTTGAGAAAGCACAGATCAAGGCTGAGATTGATGGAGTGAAACTGCACAAGTCATGACACTTATTTTAATGGATTGAAGCTAGTATATTTACTTCGATTAAATTTATTATGGCAAGGTTTAGTGGGATGAGATATTTGTTGATGTACCAATAGTACTTTATAGTTGAAAACAAAAAAAATTTATTCTTCTGAGGGTTTGTTAGTAACCTTAAGGGAAACTATAGAAAAAAATATAAGTTCCATTAAGAATAAAACCACATCTAAATGTGGAATTTGGAAACATGCATTCAGAATAAAAACATTTCTTTGGATCAAACGAAAAGTATTGTAACACAGGAGAAGAGTATTTTGCAATGTTAGATAAAAGCTAGGACACATGCACATACAGTCTGCACTTGAAGGATCAAACCCCAGAAGTGTCATCTTTGTTTCAAAGTAGTAATATGTATGCATTAATGAAGATAAACCTAAGTTCTTTGGCAAAGCCTCTCAGCACACTGCTTTAGTACGAATAAATAGAAGTAAGCCAAATGTATATTTAGAAGCCATGAAGGTGGTATCTTGGAAAAAAAATTAAATGAGAGGCAAATATCCTAAATGTTTGAGTCCAATCTAAAAACAATCTATAAAACTTTTAGTCACTGATATGGTCTTTGCTATTCCTATTTGTATAGAACTAGTTAACTGCAGATTCTCTTTCCTTTTAACTTATGTATGTATCTAAATATTTATTTAATTTCATACACTATAGCTCAAAGGGTTAGAAATGGACGTAAATGAAAATACCTTCTTATTCTTTCTAGCCCGTTATATTTTAGTAGTAGAGTAAACTGGGACTACAAAACATGCTTCTTTGGAAGCTTCCCTCCTTTTGGGGATACTATAATAGAGGAAGATAGAAAAAAATACCGTCTAGTAAACCTAAATAATGTTGTCTCTTCTGAATGCTGGGTTTTGACAATTCAGAGTCAGTCTTCAACCTATGCAGGGCTTATGACCATAATAATTGGTTCTTCTTCTCAGAAGGCTACAAAAATATTTGTCAAGTGTTTAAAAGACACTCAGTTCTGATAATTAATTAATTTAAATTTTTTGATGAAATAACAAATTGATTATACAGTAGTATAAACTAGGGATCACTTTTTGTTTGTTGTAGAAGATTGATGAATTATTACATTATTCACAATACTCTCAGCAAGATGCCCACACCACAGGGTACCAAATAGTGGATAATCAGGGAAACCCTTTATCCTTTACTAAACTGATAAGATAAAATAAAATGATGAATAGAAGAAGACTGCAAAGTGCTAAGTTACTATGGTGATAAAGGTGACATAAGGACTTCTATAGAATGGTAGAAGATATAAAAGCACAGGGAATTTTTCTTATTAAATATACACTAGTCAAGCTTTCTGTTTTGTGTTAGCTTGCTCACATGCAGTCTCATATATTCCATTTTTTAATGTCCTTTGGGTAATTACTTATTTATTTCATACAAATCATCTAAGTAAACACAGGTTTAATATAACTAGTTACTGAAGTTTATATATCTCTTGGGCTTTTAGTGTTGTCTGATTAGATTAAGGAGAAGAAAAACATACCAAAAAATCCTAGTTTTCTCAAGTTTCCCCTTAACTCCTATAATTAAGTCAGTAGTATACATATTTAATAACACTTTGCTATTCTATGCCCTCATATATGCTTGAGTCATATTTCGTAGATGTATATTTTCATTAGGATAAAAAAAGGGAAAATGTAGATTTACACTGCATGTATTGAGCTCTTTCTGTTAAGACTGGCATAAGAATAACCTGACGCCATGTGGGATAAACAAATCTGTCTTTTAATGCTAACTCAGGTTTGAACATTTATCCTGTATATACAATTGAATTGATTTCCTTCTCATACCCAGCACATCCCAAATTACAGTGAGGTTATTCTCTGAGGTTGTGTATATCAGTAGTGGTGTCATAGTGCATATCGAATAAACTGGTTGTCAGAAAACTGGATCATGAAAAGCACATATAACACATTATCTTCACTCATTCTACTGCAGCCTGCAGTCTTAGTCAGCAGGCAAATGTACTTGATCTGATTTCTCACCCTTCTCCCTTCATCCTGTAAACAAATCAAATGAAGCAATTACTAATTTTCCATTAAGTAATTCACCTGTTGTTCTCTCAGACCCTGTTTGATTCTCATTTCTCCTTTCTGTCACTACTTTTCAATCCCAGTTCTGTAGTTTCCTCTTAAATTTTGTGTAGCTTTATATTTTCTCTTAGAAATTAGCTCTCAAAATTATTATCACATGTTTAAAAATATTTTACATTAAAATTTTCAAGCTTTTATTTATGTCCTTAACAGAATATTGCAATATTTGCATCTTTCTTGAAAAATATTTTTAAGTAGTATTGCAAAGAAGTTCCTGATCTCCCATATAGGCTTAAGTAACACTCTCTCTCTCTTTATTTTAATTAGAAAATGTCAGTTACTGTACTACCACTCAAATGGGTGCTTAGAAGGTCAGTCAAGTGTTATTATGTTAGTAATACAGAAACTTTCAATGCAAAAACAATATGAAAATATTTATATAATTTTTGGACACACTTCAATATGAAAGGTAAAATAATGTAATAAACCACTAATATATTGTCCTGGGGTGACTTTATGATGCTGAATTGTATCCCCATTCATCTGTATAGCCCAGAAATAAGTTCTGTGATTTTAAAATTAGATCTGAGAGTGAAGGGAGGAGAAGAAGAAGCTGTGGAATGTTTGAGGCAGCTGTATTTAAAACACAGAGATAAGAGCTTCAGCTCTCTCAGCGCGTGTTGTCTGCAGCACAGACAGCAGGAGAGAGCTCTCCTTTGCTTTTTAGTTAGTTTTTAGCTAGCTGAGGCAGAGAAGTTCCCTGGACTGTGGTTTTTTTCTTTTTCTTGGACCTGATCAGTCCTGTTCTGGACCAAAAACCCAGAAGAACACCGGGAGCTCACGCCTGTGCCCCAGTAGGGCCTGGGACGTGGCATTTTCCAGCACAGGAGGGACTGATAAGAGACTGAGCGAGCCGAGCTGCGCCACAAAAAGCCTCTCTGAATTTACCATCTCTTCAAAACAATGAGAAGTTCCATATTATTAATTTTCTCATGTTAGTGAGTACTTTGCTTGTTAAATAATCAGTTTTTTCCACTTTTCCTGAAGGAGGTTTATCTCCCAAACAGGCGGGGGGAAGGGCTGCTGAATTTTGCCCTTTAGGGAGCATCCCTTTGGAAGTTCCCTTCCAAATTTGTCCCAAACCAGGACATAAAGAAATATAAGTATGGTCATTAAAATGTTATTTATGGTAAATATAGTGATAATTCCATCATGGTGAAGAAAAGAAAACATACACAGGGGTCTGTTTGTGAAAAAATACACAGGGTTTTGTTCAGGTTGGATGAATACATTGAAGACAAGCATAGAGACAAAATATTTCTGTGTCCTTTGCTTTTTGACAAATTAGCATTATCATAGCTGTTTCAATATTTACCTTTTAGAATCTAAACACTGCAAAGAAAAATAGCAAGAAAGATAACTGAAAATTTAATCCTTTTATTCCCAAAATATGTATAAAAACCTAATTTTCAGATAGAGGAATTACAGAATTCATCAAATCCTGTTTCATTAAATTCTCAGCTCAAATATAGAGTTGCAAAAACCTAATCTATGAAGCTGTAGGTGGGTACATGATTCACAGGATCAGATCCCAATAAATCAAACTTTCTTTGCACTCAGTTTGGGAACCAGCGCATTGCATCTCCTTACCTTGACTGAATTCAATACATCAGGCTTTCAGAAGATGTACCTCAAACTCTTGAAAACAAAAAGCATTTCCTTTCAAGGTTAAATCACTGCAGTATAGATCTCAAAGCAGTTTTCAAAACTGATTATAACTCTGATAAATCAGAGCAATTTCCAGAGGTTTTTTAAATGCTAAATTTTATATCACCTTAACAGCTTATGGCAACAGTGTTGTTGAAATATAATCTGTTATTAAGTGGATGGAAAATAAATAGATGAGCTAAAGGACTCACTGGAGGAAGTTTGTTGTTTTGGGGTTTTTTTGCATGTGCTATAACCTTTTAACAAACAGTTGCACCACTGGGAATTTGTTGGGATAAGCAGTCTATTTAGCCAGCGGAGCTTCAGGCTTCTAGACACTTATTACCTCTTTGTTTGATTGGATTTTGTTTTGCTTACTATGTTAAACCTTTTAATATGGATTAGCAGTGAAAGAGAACAAAAGTAAACAAATCATTATGCTCATGAGATTGTGTGGGACAAACCCATTCATCATTTAAAGGACACACAACAGGTAATGCAGCACAGGGTGTTCACATATACGATAGGGAGCAATTACTGTTACAGTTCACAAGGATGCAGACTCCAACTTCTTGTTAGAATTCTGAAGTTGTAATGTATTAATTTGCTGTATTGTATTTATTAAAGCATGACTTGCTACCATATTGCCGTCAGTTAGAATTATCTTTCAAATATTCACCTCTGCTGCATTCCTTGGGGACTCACAGATGTTTTACAGGTATTTAGTGTAAAGTTCTTATATTTACTTATCTTGATAATCTCATTTCATCTAATTCTGGTGATAGAGTTGAAGGAAAGGGGCACATGAATAACCTTATGAAATTATAAATTCACAGAAAACATAGTCTCAAAATGACCCTTTCTTTCTCAAAAGAAATCTCCTTTTCCATATTCCTGCTCTCAGGCAGCCCTATCTGAACTTGTTTTACTTGTGCACCCCAAAACTTCTAAAAATATGAGTTAATATATTGCATGTAGGATTACCTAATTTAAGCAGTTTTAAACAGTAGTTTTACCATGCTTGTAAAGTACATAATAGTTTAAGATTTTCAAGCACAGGAATTGTCACATCATAGTTACTGGAAACAAAAGAATAACTGTTATCCATTTTCTCCCCATACTGTAGATATATTGGCCCTACTACAATTCTAGTCTCACCTGGCATTCTGTATGGGCTACTTCATAGATATGAAAGCCTTTCCTTATAGGTTACAGGATTTAATGCTGTATAACACACCTAATAGCAATCAAGGTACTGACTCCTTTCAAATGCACTATGGAGCTTGGTGAGGATATTGCCATCAGCCTTACTGGGAGCACCATCTGAGAGGGCTGTCAAAGGCACTGAGAGCACCTCTGTCAGCAGTTACAACAGGGATGTTTTAGATACTCCCAAAGGTATTTCTTTGCCTAATAGTAATCAACTGTACCAAGGAAAATTTAGGTTTCATAACTTCCTGTGCATAATGTTTTTAAATACATGCCCACGGTGCCCCACTCTTAAAATCCAAATGCCCTTTAAAATTAAATAAATATTAATTTCAATATAGCTCTGGCAAGGGCTATTATGTAGCAACAGTACAGTGCAGGCTTCCATCGGACTCAATGATTTAAGGGGAAAAGTGAAAATCTGAGAGGGTTTCTATATAGAGTATTTGCTCTTTTAGGTATGTGAACTACTGAACAGTTTCCTTCAGCCCTTCTTTCCTGCCCCTGTAAAGCATCCAAGACAGATGACAGACGAAGTAGTGGTATCAGGTAGGACTCTCATTCTTAAAGCAGGATTACAAAGATTCTTTCCTGTAAACCCTGTTGGCTGTAAACCCGGGATTTTTTTCACACAGAACAGTACATACAAAGCCTAAAGGTTCAGACATTATTTTTCATTATGTGCCAGAGTGTCAGGCAAGTTCTTCAAAAGGAAAAAAGAAGAAGGCATAGTCCCATAAGGTAATGCATCCTTCTATACTTTCAATACAATCAACAGGCACTGGGAGAGGGTTTTCTTTACCTACTCCTTCTCTTGTGCTGAGATTGGAAAATCTCTAGGCTATAAGCTTTCTGGAAATGGATTAGCATCTGCAAAGCATGGGTGAGTGCAGAATGAACCTTTTTCAATTGAAAAATCCCACAGTAACTTTCCTAAATTCCCAACTAGCTTGAATTAATATGTCTATCATATAAAGGGTGATGCCAGATGCTCACAGGTAGGAGGCTTGGGTAGCTGAGTCTGCTCCCACACAGCGAATTTAAAATATAATAAGATTCTTTCACATTTATTACATTTTCAAACAGCCATGGAAACAAAACATTTTTCAAAAGTGGTCTTACAGTTTTGGTATCATTTTGAGCTTTCCAGCCAGGAATGTTTTCATCAGGCTGATTAAATTGCTTCCCAGCAAAACTATTCATCCCTTTAAAAAAGTATACATCCCATGATTATGAACTCCTGGGACTTGGCTCTCACCATATGTGCAGGAAAGGCACAAGCTCTCTGGGCTGGATGCAGCCACAGTGGTGACAGCAGATCTGAGTGTGACATTGAGCATATGCCTTGCTTATAAGGTACATGCTGGGACTGTTCTCCCTTCCCTGCCCTGGTAAATCCATCATTACATTCAAGTCCTCATACTTCCTGAGCCGTGGGTACACATAGGTTGCCAGTACTCACACCAAGTACACTGGGTTACTGCAGAAAAAGTAGATTAATGTTCAGTTATTTGTGAGGACATCCCATTCCTTATGCTTTAGGCTTTACATTTTCAATAGCAACAGAGCTACTCCCCAAACCTTATTGTGAAAAAATTTCTCTTGAATTCAACAGTAGTTTTGCCTAAATTACTTTGTAGCAATTGGTCGTATGCCCCCAAAGCTTTCAATTAAACCTTACAGCATTTCTGCAGCCAGTTTGAGGGACAACAGCTGCAGCATGACATCCATCAGCAGAGATCCATGGAGCTCCTCTCTGGTTCATGGCATGCCACAGGTGTATAGCCATCCCTGCAAATGAATCTGCAGCTCTAAAAGGCCCTTCAGGGGAATGGCTACACTTCTGCTGTAAACAGATTGGGTTCTCTGACCCTAGGGACAAGTGACATGGAATGGCTTGCATCCATTTGCTAAAACTTCATCTCCCCCACAGCAGAGCAGCACTGTTCATACACCCTCCTGGAAGAGCCCCAGACTACCAACGGGCTGAGCCCAAGCACTCTGGGAAAATGATGCCTGCAACAGAACAAAATTATATGGAGTAGTGCACTAGCACTAAGCCCTACAGATACCCACTGGACCAGCAACTGAGCCTAAGCCCTGCCTCTGTTAGGCTCACCACAACCAATACCACCAACAAAGCCCAGTTTACTTGTACACATGCATGAAGATTTGTTAGTAAGCTCCAGATTCATTCAGTTGAAGCTAAAAACTAATTATATGTGTTTATATAAAAGTTATATGTGACATTGAAGAGATTAAATATTCATTATGACAGCATGAAAGAATTTCCTTTATGCCTAAATGAAGCATTTAAAAATAAATGAACTATGTATTCTAAAAATTAAATACCTGTTTTCTCCAACCGTGTCCCATAGCTTAGTTATGCAATTGGGAATGCTTCATTTTAATTTTGTGCATTGATTTCAGATGGCATTAATAAAATATTTCCTTTTACTGTAAATTATTAATAGAATTTGTTAACACTGACATGCACCTGAAAACTTACAACCATTCAATATACCACCTCACCAAGAAATCAACAAGAATATTTCCCAAATGGGCTAGTGACAGACACTTCTGCTAAAAATCTGAATTTTTAGTTATACAATAATTCTAAATTCTTCCAGAACCCT
Source organism: Leptocoma aspasia (assembly GCA_013399835.1). Lineage (NCBI taxonomy): Eukaryota > Metazoa > Chordata > Aves > Passeriformes > Nectariniidae > Leptocoma > Leptocoma aspasia. The sequence goes on along the minus strand of VXAX01000637.1, from coordinate 312,857 downwards.
CCCCTCCCCCCAGAACCAGCCAAGTCACATGTATTTCTCTGACAGATGAGGTCTCTGGTTTTCATTGGATTAAATAGTGCTTGCAGGGAAGAGGACCGGCTGAAACAATAGCAGTGGCTGTTCCTTAATTTCACTTAGCCTGCAATACTTTCATTCATAAGTGTTAAATTAGAATTGCCAATATTAACTTACCAAAGAGCTGGAGGAAGAGGTTTATGTGCTATTTATCCCCAAGGGTCCAATTCAGTCGCATCCCTGTAAAATGTCACTGACCCACTTCATCAATTACTGACGGCAGGCGTGGGAGCTTTACATTCCTCCTGACTGTACCAGCCAAACAGACCTTCTCTTTTTCCTTTATGTGATAACCAGACTGCTCAAAAAATAATTTCTGTAAGTTTCTTTGCATTATAACAATTAAATTCTGCTTCTATCATGCTTAACCACAGACTTAAGAAAAAGCTGGCCATTAAAAGATTACATGCTGAGAGACCTGTTAATAGCAAACTACAGTAATTGTTGAGAGAGTCTCAGCTACAAGGACAAAATACAGCTGATAAACTTCAGAAGAACTGTGAAATGGTTTAATTTCAGTGTTTTGTATTGAAAAGTGATACTGCAAGATTTTGTAAATTGAAAGCTATGGAGACATTTTCTCATCAGGTAGGCAGATATTTTGGGAAGCATACATGCCTCTAAGGGCAAATTCTGTTGACTATTTCCTTTTATAGGGTAATGCTGCTTTACACATATCATTTAATGTCATTTTTTGCTTCGAGGTTTCAAAAGTAATGAATTCTATTCAAATCCTGATTACACTGCAAACAATTAAAAATCTCTTACAGTTAAATAACCTCTTACCAGCTGGAGAGTATAATGGACCACAGTCCTTTTTTCTTTACCTCATCTACTGGAAAGATCACACATTTAGATGTCATTTTTTTTCCTATAGTTTTAGCATCTAAAAGAAGACCTGTAGTTCAAGTTTGGCAATGACACTTAATAGAATGACAAAAAAGCATTTTTACAGAGTAATTCCTCCCATCCTAGGACACGTCATTCTGTCATTCGGTGATTATCCTCCCTCATTTCTTATCTGCTGCACAAAAGTAATCTCAAAGAGATGACAGTTACCATCTTTTTCCATGCCCAATTTTTTTGTGCACACCATTCTGAGCATTCAGTCTCCTCCCTGTGCCACACAGGGTGTCTGTCAGGTGTGTTCTGTAAAAGCAATGCAGCCAGCCTGGGCTCCTCTAACCAGCCATGGAAGTCTGCCCATGAGGAACAGCTCTTGATGCAGCTCTGGGCTCACTTATGTGACCCCGAGGAGTCAAGGAACTGTATTGCTGATGGAGTTTTTTGGATGAGGGCAGGATGGTGCATTGCTCTCATGAGACTGAGACAAAAAATTGTCTTAGCCCAATGATGATGCAAGCTGACAATCACATGCAGGAGTTTCATCAGTTAAAATAACAGCCTCTGAAGGAAAGCAAATGTTAGGAAAGAGAAAATAAAAATGGGGAATGGAAAAAAAAGAATGATCAATGATTTTTTGATGAGTGATATTGATAAAATGGTAGGATTTTCCCCATGGGCAGGTATGCAGGGTGTTCAACAGCAGCTGCTAGAAAAAATCTACTGTTCATTGACTGGATAAAAAAAGTTTTCACTACTGTGTATTAAGTACTGGGGGACTCATGTTAAAGAAAAAACAAATTATGTGTGAAAAGCTGTGGCTAAAAGACTGGTAAGTCAAAGAAAAAAATTACTTTTATGCACATACTATGAAAAGAACTGGCCCATGTTCTACATCACATTTGAACTGACTGATCATAATAATCTCTTCTGGTATTACAGCCATATATCCAAACTATTTCTTGCAATTTACCGGGAGAAATATTTCTGTGTCTACTTCAATTCCAATAGTACTAAATTCTTAACAAAAATGTTTAGAACATGGAACTTAAGTTACTTTATTAAAAGCTTTATGAAAATTTTCAAGAAAAGGTTAGATTAGAAAAGCAGTTTGGGGTGGGGTTTTTTTCTCCAAAACTGACTTTTAACATTTCTAGTTGCATTGTAGATACACATTTTTGTGAAGCAAAGTAACTGACACAGCTTGTTTCAAATCTTGGTATATAAGGTAATGAGAAGGATTCATTTCTAAGGGCTAGTGAAAGCAAATCTTCTTATACTATAAAAATATCTGCTACTAGAAACTATGAAAACAATCCTTCCTTGGAAATTAGATGGACACTATTAACAGTATGAAAGAAACAGCATGCCATTGAAGTGTAGGACCTATTCCAAAATGATTTTGAGTGAAGGGAAAAGTAACTATAAGAGTAAAATAGACCATCAACAGCTGAAACAAAGATGCAAGGGACACAATACAAGTCTTATTTGTCTAATTTCCTTCCAGAAGGAAATCTACAGTAAGCAGGGATATCAATTTTGAGAAGTTCACGTTGTCCATTTTAGTGAGTAGAAGGGAGTTTAATGAACATCCTTCTCTGATTACTCTTCTGATCTCTCTTTCATCCATCACTAACAACAGGCACTGTTCTCAAAGTTGTTGCTATATCTGCTTTTGAGGATCCTTTTCTGCAAAGGAATCATTGCTGCAAAACACCCATCCCTGTGAGGTGCAGGCAGCAGCTTAAGCTGTCTCAAGGTGTGAGCTGCCCAAAGATGAACCTGGAAGAGGAAACAGTAAGTCATGGCTGCTCAGCTGGCCGGTGTCTTCTTACAAAAGCTATAATACCTCAAAATTTTATTACATCATCTAGTTCACTCCTCAGTTGAATGGCTTTGTGAAAGATGAACAGAAAAAAATGTAAAATATAGTTAAAAATTTTTGTGCTGAACATTGACTTGTACATAAAGAAAAATAGATACTAAGAAGTAATTCTCTTCAAAACTCTTTAAATATCTCATTTTCTTCATTGTTAAGATCAGGAGACAAAACCTGTTTATAAGTTCTGGCCTTTCTTTTACCAGATGTATCACACAGACAGATGAAAGAGCTGATGCAAAAAACTCAAGAGAGGGCCTATCTGCAAGGAGAAAACATAACTGACCAACTACTATTAAACTGTTTTAACTGCTTTTTAATGAAAATTATGTGTATTTAATATCTGTAAAACAGAAATAGTAAAAGGCCAGGTTGTCTAATAAAAACTTCGGGGTTTGAGCAGGGTAAAGGATTTGCCCATAGCATAAAATATGGCAAAAGCAAATACCATGGACAACTCTTCAGAGTCTTTGAATGCCCTAGAATGGAAGGTACCTGAGCGAGCAGCAAGCAGTGCTATCCCTTTACCTACTCACTGTGTAGCAGCTCAGACTTTCTAAGAGATGCATGTACATCAATGCAGGTCTGCTCTGAGGATATTAAACCTGCCTTTGAGTTAATGCCTGTGGAGTGAACAGAGGCCTGACACACTTTCACAGCTTCCAGTGTCAGTGCTGGCTTATGCAGAGCTAACAAAGGATACCTGTTTCTCACAACAGCAGGCTCAAGGCTTCCAGCATGAGCTCATTTGCAATGCTACTGTTGCTGTCAGCTGAGGAGAACTGTCCTGGACATCACAGTAATACAATATGGCAAACTACCTGCAACACTGGACAACTTTCAATTCACATTTCATTTATATTTTTAGTGCTGGAAACATGAAACCTGAAGGACTGATTATCAGATGCAATACTTTCATACACCCTTGTTTACGCTGCAACATATAGAGACACGAGAAAAATGTTATCCATGAGTAATGTATATGTGACTGCATATTTTATTGAGGTCTGACAAAATCTATTTTAACTGATGCTAGTCCCTTTAGTGTGCCCAAGTTCCCCACTGAGGTTTTCCATCACCAAGAATATGAAAGAAATTATGGTAATTTTTTGTGTGCTTAGCTCTGACTAAGCATTTGCTTTTATTGATCCCAAAGATCTAATAAAATAAAAAGAATAAGCAAATAAAAAGAAGAATCACTTCTGAATGTGTTTCCAGACACTCGATGAATCAACATTATTATTTCTACAATGTCCTAGGCATATGCAGTGCTTTGCAGTGCTAACAGCAAATGATCTGACTTGCCCATAGAAGCCAGGGGAAAGTGAGAAGCCCAACACTGACCTCTGCCATCAGATAGGCCATGGAAAGAGAAAGCACTCTGTGGAACAAACTGATATAATCTTGTCAGCTGATGGGAAAAAAATAACTCTTGCTGTTTTTGTGAGAGAGGCATGTAAAACAGTGGTGCTGTATCTCTTAGGGCTGTTGAAGTGTTATTCTTGTCAATGGAAACTAATCAGTACCTCAGAGTCCACTGTATAGTTATACTGGGACTTGTTACAATCCTATCTTTTGAGCAGTTCTAGCCAACTCCGTTCTTTTACCATCTCTTCTTAGAGGCTACAGCTCATTTCAATTTTCTGTCTACCTACAATTTTCCCATCAGTACATAACTCCAATACCTGAGTAGAACAACTCTTTTTGGGAGAAACACATCAGAAAAGAAGGTCTATTTAACCTAATAGACTGCCTAATCTTGAGCTTGTGAATTGAGTTCAAGGATCTTCACCTGGACTTTATTAGAGAGCACCACCAAGCACCATGTCTCCCTTGCATGCCCTGTCCTGTGCTCCACTGGAAGCAAGGGAAGTAGAAATATGGTCACTGCTGTGAGGCACCTTTGCCACTTCATGAGATTCTGAGATGCCATTAAATCTTCTAGAGTCTTGCAGAAACCACGCGCTCTCTGAGAGCTCCGTGCCTTCAGGACAATTATTTCGGTTCTTGCAGACAGAAAACTCTGCAAATGGATTTTCCTGAAACTGAAAATAGACAATATATGTTACTCAGGATGTCTTTTTATCTTTATTTGGATTAACTTCACCTTAGGAAGAGCTTCGATTGTAAACCTTTAACCATATATCATATTTTTCTCTGCTATTGGTCTAGACTGAAGGTGCCATCCTCAAAACAGTTCGTTCCCTTACAAAGCTGTAAGTAATTTTCATACTACATTTTCTACATTAATCCAGCAGTATATCAGACATGAATGATGGATGGATTAAACTAATCTGTTACAAATTCTTAATGGTGACAAAGAAGAAAGGGGGAGGAGGGAATTCTAAGCGAAGGTGTTAAGTTCAGTTGTTGGTTACACAGAAATATGAGGTCGAGACACAAGTTGAATAGATTAAACAACTTGTAGCAGAAACAACAGAAGATAAATAAAGAATTAAAATAAATAAAGAATTAATATTGTAAAATAAAAGAGAAAGGCACTTAAAACAGAAATCCAAGGAAAACAGCGTTAACAAGGTTGGGAAAACAGAGGACTCCAAATAAGATACTACAGGAATAGCCAGAGTGTCAGGACAAAATAATGAAAAGAATCGAAGCTCAAAAGCAGAGAAGAGAAAGTAAGTCGTGAAAGGAAGTCAAAGTAGAAAAGCTGATTAAAAAAAAAAGTTCTGACCTTTCAGTGGCATAATTTAAAACTATAGTCAAAATGATGAAATTGGAGATAAGGGGACCTCCAGCAGTGCAGAGGAGAGGATCAAGAAGTGAAAAAAGAAAGCAGAAGGAAAAAGCACAAAAGTTAAGGAAATTTGTAAAAATAATATAATGGAGTATGAACTACTTTATGTGTGTCATTGTGGGAATTTTTATTCAATACATACATCCCGCCCATGAAAGCAAGGTGGGAAAGATCCCAAAACCTACATGGAATTCTGACAAAAATCTCATTGTAGGAAAATCTTTACCTTCATTGCAGAATTTCTCTGCCCCCTCTGTTTTCTTGCCAATAACACGTCTGAACACTCTACTTTGCCTTTCTTTTGTGCCAAAATGTCATTTTCTTTTCCTATAGTAAGAACGTAGGAACTAATTTCATTACAATAGAACAATTTTCTATTGTTACATTGGAAGTTATATTGTAGCTTAGAGAGAGTTTCATAAAATGTGTTTTCAACAATGGATAATAGTGGATTTTAAACTTACTCCTTAGGAATGGTTGCTTGTGTTTCTATGCAAATAAATATAAGTTCTTCCTTTCTATCAGTGAAGTTATTTGGTTTTGACATTAAAAAAAACATTAATATGATAAAATGTGATTTTAAAAGCTAAGTAATTTGTGTCCCATATGGGCTCTTCCTTATGGGATATATTGCAAATTAAAGTATTTTAAAAGCTACTTTAAAACAATACTTTATTAGCGACTTTTAAAACTATTCAAAGTTGATAGCAAGAATCAAAAAGTATTTGAATATTCTTAAAAGGAGGCAATTGTATAATAATATTTGCAACAACTCTGTGATATTTTGCATAGTTTTTATGCCACCTGGTGGTCAAATTTCTAATAGGTTCAGCCTGGGTGGAACACCCCAGGCACAGACTGTCCCAGGGCCGTGGTGCCATGCAAAGGGTGCTATCCCTTTACCTGGGATAACTGGGGCAGGCTGACACAGGGAACAGCTGACATCCACACCAGCTTTCTCCAGGCCAAAGAGAAGGACTGTGGCTGCTAAAATTCCAAAACAACAAGGTAAGTGCTAGCTGGTCTGTCTCCTGCCAGAAGAATTCTCTTTCTTTTGGGAAGTGTCTGCTTGGGACAGATGAATATCAGCAATAAAATCAAGTTTACTTTCAGGTCCATAATATAATAATTTCTGCATTGGGTCAGACCAAGGATCCAGTTGATCCAATGCCTCTCTCTGGTACAGGATAGCATCACGAGTTAAGCAGTTAAGTTTCATGTACTTACATGCTGAGAGCATAAGCCACCTACCTGAACATCTCTAGAGATTATTCCAGATTCTTTGCTTTAAACAGATAATTAATTTTTATGGACTAACTCCCAAATTAAGTTTTCATATGATTCTAGTGCTTCCCTTTCCAAAACCAAGGAGGTCTTTTAGCTTCAACAAGCCCACTTTATAATACAGATCAACATGATAAATGCTCAAGGAATGAGCATTAAGTATAGACTGACTTTTTCCTTTATATATCTCACAGCTCTAGAGAATTTCTGAGCAGGGGGATTACATCTGAATCACCATGTTAAAATATATAAATTTTTTAAGATAAGACTATTAATTTCCTTGATATTTCTTGAAGAAATAGACTATTTCTAGGCTGCTGGGTTTTTTTTTTTTCCTAAAATTCTTTGGAGTTCTAGAAATGGCTTTTTCCATAAAAGTTCCTAAAAGATCATAAAATGATGATCCATTCAATTTCAGCCCATGCCCATTGAGCTCCTCATCACTGGGGAGTAAAGGAGTATATTTTGACCTTAGAACTCTCACAATGTCATGAAGTTGGCAGGTTGTAAGGGAGAAGAAAATGCAAAAATATTTCATAGCCCAAAAGATTTTCTGTTTGTGGAATGATAGTAATATTTTGTATTTACATACTGTAATTCAATCTTGTTCAGCAATGTTAGTTTAACCTCCTGTCACTCCTGATAGTATTAGCATAATTTTTATTATGTCACAAATGAGGGAAAAAAAAAACCCAAAAAGAGTAAATAATCTGCCTTCAACTATTTGGGTGAACATAAGAGAGAATGAAAGTTAATACAATGCCTCAGTCCCAGTCCTGTGCCTTACACACAGGACAGTATTCCAGCCAACAATAACACACAATTACCATTTTGCCAGGCTTTTTATCTGACACATACTATGTGTGAACTCTATTAAAACTTGTAAATCTTAGTAACTGAAACGGTGGTGTCAGCTACACAGGTCATTGTGTGGTGATGGCAAATGAATGCAGTACTTGTCTTTTGATAGTTACATGCTACGTCCTTTGTTATGTTGGTTCGTATGTTGGTTTCAGCTAATAAATCACAAACACCATATTCATCTTGTCCTGCTTGTAAAGCTGGTTAGGTCCTCAATACCAACAGCTTTTCAATAAATACTCTGTTGTTTGGCATTAAGAAAAGCTGCAGCATTGGCCAATAAGGACAGTAAGATAACTGCCTTCTGGGCAGTCTGGACAAATACATCTGTCACTGTGCTTGAAAAATACATCCAAGTTTATGCCACATGAGGAAGATTATACAGTCCAAAAATAGGATTCTCAGACTTAATAAAGTTTATATCCCTTTTCCACTGTCTTTTTGCTTAAGTCACGGATGGTGGACCTTGTCTTTTTGGAGGCAGTTTTCTGATTGCACTGTCTCAGTGTCACAGGCACATTCTTAACATAGTGGTGGATGGCAAACAGAGCCACAGTTTCTCTGAATCTGTTCCCTAAATCAAGAACATGTACTTATTTAATTTGAATTCTGAAGTGCCATCGCCAGAGCCATATTTGACATGGTTTTGTCTAGTATATAGAATGTTTAGATGTCAAAATGTCATTTGTTCAATCAATTGTTAGCCTTATTACTGCAGTGAAACTTTGTTATCTAAAGCAGTTTAAAATGGCTTATTTACATAGATGTTCATAGAATTTCAGGTAGGTGTTGCTTCATAAACCAATAAACATTAAAATCGCAAAATCACATAATCATTTAGATTGGAAAAGACCTCCAAGATCATCAAGTCTAATCTTTGACTGATCACCACCTTGTGAACTAGACCATGGCCCGAAGTGCCACATCCAGCTGTTTCTTGAACACCTCCAGGGACAGTGACTCTATCACCTCCCTGGGCAGTCCTTGGATTTGCAGAAGATATTGGAGAGAACAGGAAATTTAGTGTAAAAACTGTAAACCTCTGATGTGCATGACAAGCGTCTGGGAGGTTTCCTTATTAAATCCTTCCTGATTGTTCTTTAGTGAGGGATTTGTTTGACTGTGGTTGTCTCTTACAGAGCATTTTTATCAGATTAAGACCACAGTGGTGAGTTGTGCCATTTGTGCCAATTGGTACCTACAGTAATAGACAGTGTTGTATTTATGTGAGTCAGCAGATTCAGTTCTTACCTTGAGCAGCATCTTGTAAGAGCCACATAAAGAAATTGATGGAGATTGTTAGATCAGTTGCTTTCATCTTCAACTTAAAAATAGGTATAATTTCTCCAACATTAATAAAAATATAAGAAAAAAAAGGATAATTGCCAAATCATAAAGTTAGAGTGGATTGAAGGGAGCAAAAAGGCTTGAGAGGGAGCTGATATCAAAAGATTCACTATTATGAAAGAGGAGACTGGTGTAAGACCAGCCAATTGTAGACTGCAGTTATACCTTCCTCTTAGTTCCCAGCCCTTTGTAGTTCATTTGAAGATGCTGAGATCATAGTGATTCTGCTACTAAAGCTGCTGCCATGAAATGGACCCAGAATTGATATAACTTCCCACAGTGGCCATGTCATATCTCTTTATTTCAAAATGTGACCATCCTAATCCAACTTGCTTCTCACAGCAAACACCCAGCTGGCTCCAGGGACACATTCTAACTCACACAGATTCAAAATACTGGTGCTATCCTAGTCTGAAGAGGAGAATAACACAATAACCTTATCTTCAGCATACTTTCCCAAAATTCCCACTAAAAGCTAAAGATATTTTATTTATCTCCATTTAATGGAGGATTGATTTTGTGTGGGAAGATAGAGAATTAGCTATCCAGACAAATTATTGTCACTCTAAACTTTGCAAGAAAGATTGTCTAAAATTGCAGAGGCTGTGCTACAACTAATTCATTTGTCATTGCCATCCTTAAACTTTAACAAATGAATATGTTAAGATAAATCAGGCACTTCAACATGCCCCAGCTAAAGCAAACTGTTCTGACGCTCCTCAAACATTTAATTAATCACTGAACTTAGTTCTGCATTGCCTTACAATGACCAACTTAGCTTTCCTTAAAAACATGATAAAGCCAACCTTGGGCTAAAAAAAATTCAGATCCCAGGAACTGTTCAAGAATTAGGACCTAGTATCTCGCACATTCCCAGATTCACTTGGAAACCTTTCATGATCCAAAATTCTATACCCTGAGGCCATAAGCTTCCAACTAAATATCACAAAAAAGACAGAAGACATGTATCTTAGGCCTTGCTCAGTTGCCTAGAAATAAAAGAACCTAGTGCCACCACAGGTAATTCTGTGTCACCCCAATGTCATCTACATCACTCTTATACATGTCAGTGCAGCCTCCAACCTTTCCTAGCTCACCTCATGCCTAACCCACAGGTTATAGTACCTCATAATGAAAGCTATTCCAAAGTGAGCCAGAAAGTATAAAAACGTGAAAAGATTATATGCCCTTACTCTGTTCAGACATCAGATGAAGAAAATACATCCAATGAACACAAAAACTCTGAGAACATTGAATACTTTATGAAGAAAGAGAAGAAAACTAGTGGGTACTGTTTGTCAGCTGAAAGCTACTGGTGCAATTGATTCCATGCTTTTGCAGTGATTGAAGGTCTTTTCTGAGGCCTCCCAAGGGCTTACATAAAAATGTCACAAATCTATTTGCACCTGATATGTCACATGGAAATGGAAAAATTCAGAGAATATGGCAAACCTATATCTGACATAGGAATATTTGTGTGATAATAAGCATTCCAGTCCCCTTGACTAAAAATTGCTCCATCCAGTTGAAAATACTGGATTTTTCAAACTGTATTTATGGCAGTTTTAATGAGTGAAAACATATCCTCATGTATGTTCAGGCTACATTAAAATGATATATCATCCAAGTCTGAGCCAAGTGAGCTGACATTTATAAAGATTTAGCATGCAGGTCAACTGGTCAGGTACACAAGTGTCACATCAGCTCAGAATCCTTCCACAGAACCACAGAACCACTGAGGTTCTATGGCACCTCTGGAGATGATCTGGTCCAACAGCTGAAGACTGAGGTCAGCCAGGCCAGGCTGCCCAGGACTGCATATGGATGGGTTTTGAATTTCAAGGACAGAAACTGCACAACCTATTGGGGTAACCTGTTCTTGTGTCTAACCTCCCTCATGGGAAAAAAAAATATTTTCCTACATTTAAAGAGTATTTCCTGTGTTTGAGCATCATGGAATCATAGAACATCCCAGGTAGAATGCTTTACATGGCATAAGTGATATTACATCCCAGGTACTGCTGGCTTTGCAAGAGACTGGCCCTGAGAAGGTACTTGACACCCCTTTTCAATTGTTTGTGAAATGTGGTCATTTTACACACAAACCTTTTATACAGATGGGAAATCCAGGAAAAGTCACAGCACTCTGTGGCTTTGGCCAGCTTCCCACAGTTATCTGTCCTGGCCAGCAATGTCTCATTTCATAGCCAGTAGCTCTCCACATGCCTTTCAGTCAGCTTACCCTCCACTGAAGACCTTGTCAGAGACCTCACCATCTTCTGGCAGCCCTAACACATGCTAGGGGGAAATTTCCAGTATTTTTAATGTGAAACATGGACTGTGGTCTATAGCAGACAGCAATGATTTTTCTGGCTCCTATAAATTAATATGTCCAGTTTATACCCACCTTCTCAACACTGTACAAATCTAGGTCCTTAATTTAATTCAACTAATTTCTACTTTCTCATGTTTAAGGCCGAATTTGAAGGAAATTTAAGAGGTGTGTTATACTCTGCTTCTAAAAGCTCATCACAAAAGTTTCAGAAAGTTCTGCTCTTCCCTATTTTAAAATGAAAGTAGAATAACACAGGGCTATAGGGATTTCTCTGCTTGGGAGGTGTTGGGGTGGTTTCTTTTGGTGTAATTAAATGTCCTTGCATGCAATTGCAAAGGGCACATCTTGCCCTATTTTCTTCTGCTTCTATGTTTCTGTGGTTATTCTTCATATTTTATCTCTATTTTTCAAGTAAGTATACTTTTTCAATATAAGCATTTTCCTTTGTCAGATGAAAAACATTACAGTATTTCCAGTAAAAAAGACATGAACAAGTTTTTATTTACCACTATTTACTGAACAAGAGGGATCAGAAGAAGGCTGAGAGGTACAGGATACATGACCACATACATCACTTTCTTAGAAAACTTAACTAAAAATGACATAATATATTGGCATTGCAGCTGTCTTCTCTCCTTGTTTCTATACCACTCTTTTTAAAATCAAGTATCCTGTTATCCAAACTACTGCTGACACTAAAATACATGCTATCTACATTTTCTTGTAGCCAGAACTGGGACTGAATGAATCATTCCTATGACTCATCATAACTCTTTTTTTGCATACCAATGTTACAATGTACTGAAAAATTTAACATAAAAAGTGGAGTTGTCCCCCTGTTCTGATAGAATCTTTTTTCTAAAGATTCAAATTACTCTCTTTCAAATTATTTTAACTTGTGTTCTTCCTGGGATTTTGCTTTACTGGAAGCAGAAACAACAGCAATTAAAGTTTAAAAGCTCATCTTTTAATCTTTGTGGATAGCCCTGATGAAAAAGACACAGTCCCCATACATCGAGTGATATTCTAGCTTAAAATGTCAAGAGTTATCAATAATTAATTTTTTTACACAGTTCTAAGGCCTAAATGAATGCCTGGATTAAACACGCTTTTATATTCCTGCACCAAAGAATCTTTTCTCAGCACAGTTATCCAAGCAGTACAAACTACAAGAAGCACTATAAAGCCTCCAGTTCAATTCACAGAAGTCATACACGAGCTATCATTTCTTGATGAAAGGCTATATGGTACCCCTGGGATGCTAACTAATAGTGGGATTTGTATTCTGGTACCCTGCAGATACTCAGGAAAATAAAAGGGAAAATAATTCACTTTCAACCACCTGGATAACTTAGAAGATCTACTTAGATCAGGAGTTCAGGTCCCAGATCTGATATTTTCCCCATAGTTTCCTGTGGAACATTATCACACTCAGCTACTTACTCAGAAGGCTATTTAACAGGAATTTCCCTCCGGAGGAACTGCTCATGACAGCATGTGAGATAGGAGACACTTGAAGGGTGGTAAAGAGGATTAATCTGTGTTGAGTGTACAGTATGAGAAAACAGAAGTGCTTGGAGGAAACCAGAGGAAATCACAAAATGGTAGGAGGTGGTAGAACGAGTGAGTTGTTTTCCTCAGTGCACAGATTACTAGGGCCACTCACAGGAAAAGGGTTTGCTTAGGTAAGCAAACACTCAGAGGTATTCAATGACTGTATTTTCTTACTACAAAGAGGCCAGAACTGTCCAAGAGCAGTGGGTGGTAACAGACTATGAAGCTGTGTGCTGGGAAGGAAGTGAATGCAGCATTTGCAGTGAGCCCTGCTGCAGGGAAGTTACAGCAATCTAAAACACATCTTCTGGACAGTGTACATGCACCTATGGAGACTGCTATTACGACCTTAAACCCTGAAAATAGCAATGCATTTTTTGTGTGTCACTGTGTAGAGCTGCCCTGCTAGCAGCTGAAAGTTTTTTGAGAAATAAGAAGTTGTTTGGTGTATGGTATCCCATGAGCACAGTCTTCTGGTGAGATGTCTGAGGAAGGCAAAAAGCTTATTAAGTAAGTTCATTTAAATTGAACTAAAGAAATGCACTTCTAAATAAAGTTCATATAAATAAATCTAAATAAACACAGCTGTGATATTTCAGAGAGCAGTGTTCTTTCTATGCCTCCTTAATGTATGTGACGAGCATATCAGTGTCAGAATTTAACCTTTTCATGCTAGATAGCGACAGTTTAACCAAACGTGTAGCAAAACTGTTTTTGCCAGTTTTGCCATGCCCTTAGTGCCCCATCTGTTGATATATCGGCTACATTTCTGTTATCGGACATAGGCAATTGTCCTTTTGACTGCTTTTTCTAGGATCATGTCCGCGGTGCAAGTTCCCCCCACTGCAGCCAACGCAGTGCTGGATCTGAGCTCCCAGCTCCGCAGGGAGGGGGAAGACATTCAGTGCGGCTTTCAGACACTGTACGATGGCTGAGGAAATGGCTAAATCTTCAACAGATTTGCCTGAAGGGTGCTGAGGGGGTCTCTCTTGCTTGACAATACAATGCTGTGCAGCTCTCACTCACTATTTGTACTGCATGATGGAACTCTGAACCTTGTGAAACAGCTAACCATTCACACCAGCCAGAAATGCTACTCTGATGTAATTCATTTTATTCTCGGAATAAAATGCTCCAAGTGACAATATGCTTGCTGGTTTTAAATGTCACCCAAATGTCCATAGCATCTTGAACAAGCATTTAGATATCATTTTCATTCATTATAAAGGAAGCTTTTCCATAATCATTTGGAATTTAGAACCTGATCCAGATAATATACCTGTAGATGATATTTGCTGATTTAATAAAAAAATAAGGCAGATTTTGGGTCTGAAATTGCCAAAGGTTTTCTTGCAATCTTAGTATGTAATGTCCAAAAAGCTAGTTCAAACTTCCTGATGTTGTTGATGTTGAGCCAAGGATTCACTACACAGCTTAATACTTCTGTCCTATCCAGGTTTAAAAAAACCTAAAACTTAATCTGCTTGGAAACCCAGGATCTTTGTAGCTGGAGAGAAGGTATCTCCCAGGAACAGTGTAATGGTGGATAATATTAATCCAGCTATCTCCTGCTTGGGGGACAGAATACTTAATTTTGAATTAAACTTTTTGCTTTTTCTATAAGGCATTAAATAATAACAAATTACATTATAACACTATCACAGTGCAGAGAATGCACTATGAATTTCCAAAGACCAAATAGCTGAGTGATTTCCTTCAAATCCCATCACTCTCAGAAAAGGTCATGGTTGCTTGACACTACAGCTCACTTGCAAGGAACAGTTCAAATGGGTCATCCATGTAAGCATGTTAAGAGAAGTAAGTGCCTTGATCATTTATTTGAAACTTGCCAATACCATTTCTGTGTATTTCTGTCTGCTATTTCGATACATGGGCAGAAATAGCCATAACAATAACACACCACCATCTCTCCTAGCTTACAGCCAAACAATCTGAAAACATGGAGTTGGTCTCATTAACAGGGATCATCTTCCAATTAAAGAAATGAAAATATGCAGACTTCAGAGTAATTAAGATCATGCCATTTTAAAACTCCCAATGCTTTCCAGAGTCCTCTTGTTCTCTGGAACTCATTTTGCTTTTGTAGTTTCTCAGGCTTGGTAATATGCTCAGAGGTTTCTTACACAAATATTTAGTAACATTAAAAATTTTCTGTGATGGAATTACAGAGGCCAGAAACTGATGTGAGTGATATATGGACATGGAAAATCCCCAGAGGGAGAACATCAGGTGATGCATAAGTTGGAGAAAGCCTGAAGGCAGAGAATCTCTCCCCCATGATTTCAGCTCCTGTGTACTGAAGGAGCAGTGTGGCAGACCAGAGTGGATTAAGACTATCAGAATGTGTCACTGACCCAGTGCATTATGGGCAGGAAGGCTGCTAGAAACCCCTCTAATTCTGTAAAACCTTCTAGCTGCCGAGAATACCTTTACCCAAATGTTAGATATTGCCAACCCTTTATCTGTTTTCCATGGAGAGGATCATGTTTGTGCTGTACATTTGAATTTCAGCTTTCCCAAGCTAGGTATTCAGTTATAAACTTCATATTTCTGTCAAATAGAAACAAGAAGAAAAATTAAATTAGACAAGAGAAGGATATATGATGTCTGAAGAATAAATGCTGGAGGCAACTGGGTTAGATTGTTTCTTTGATTTATTAAATAAATCAGCTGGTATTCCTAACCTAAGCACTATTTTTACTATATTTGCTCTGTCTCATATTGATGGGTTCACTGATTTTTCTGAAATACCTCCCATAAACCTCCCTAAAGGTTTAGAAAGACCACAGGGAAATAGATCAATGACAACATGCCAAAGTCCATCACAATGGCTGCTGTTCTAATTCATTTGATACAGGTCAGCTCAGATCATGCAGCTGGAAAGCTGACATTGATTTAATTAACTGCAGTACACTATATTGTTTTAAAAGGAGATATTCTTTCCATGTTTTACATATACATTTTATGACATACCCAAAGCAAAAAGCCACACTTGGAACACTGGAAAAGAATACAGCAAAACTGAGTCACTGAAAAAAAAGCTGGTTCCAGTTTAGTCTGATTTAAGAAAGAGAGGTAGAGCTGATCTCACTGAGAGGTAAAGAATCAGAAAATAGCAGTGAGGTTATCAATTTTTGTTTCAAACTTAAAACATGTAGAGCAGAAGAGAATACAAAAGCTCTGAATCTAAAACTACAAAAGTCAGGAGGGGAAAAATTACTTCTTTAATCAAAATCTAGGAAGAGAAATAGTAACATTAATTGTGATGCCCAGCTGGACTTGAAACACATGTTCTTTGTTTATTTTAGATTGTTGAGGTCTGAGCCCAAATTGTTACACCCTGGCACTGGCCTTCTTTAGCATTGGAAGAAGTCAGTGAGAGAAGTAGTAAACATAAAAGTGCAACCAAGCCTCAGCTGTGACAGCCAAAAGCTGATCTCATGCAGGGAAGAGCCCTGTGACCCTCTGACAGGATGATGTCCTTCACTACGGGTCCACTGTTTCTGTGCTGTGAGCAGGTACTAATATGGGATCACAGAATCATAGAATTGTGTACGTTAGAAAAGACCTTTAGGATAATCGAGTCCCATTGTAAACGTGACACTGCCAAGTCCACCACTGAACCATGTCCCCAAGTACCACCTCTACACAACTTTTAACACAACTTCCAGAGAAACCCTTCCCTGGGCAGCCTATTCCAATTCCTGACAACCCTGTCAGTGAAGAAATTTTTCCTAATGTGCAATCTAAATCTTCCCTGATGCAAGAGGAGCCATTTCCTTTTGTCCCATTGCTTGCTCTCTGAGAAGAGACCAACACCCACCTGGCTCCAGCCTCCTTTCAAGTAGTTGTAGAGAGCAATAAGGTCTCCTGGCTAAACTCAGCTGCCTAGCATTAGATTTTTGCCCCAGACCATTCATCAGCCAATGAGATAAAGTAGTAGTGAGGGGCCAAAAACTGAACACAGCATTCAAGGTGCACACTTACCAGTGCTGAATACAGGGAGATGATTCCTTCCCTAGCCAGGTAGCTGTCCAGCCACTCTTCCCAAGCCAGTAGCTTGCATATTGGGGTTACTGAGAAAAAGGAATTTCTAGAGCATTGCTGGGGCAATGCAGGGCTCATGAGCTGTCTACTCCGGCTGCTGGGAAATCTGCAGGAGATACATGTGGCTTTTTCCTCCTTCTTCTCTTTTTCCTTTCTTCCCTCCTGCAGGAGGAAGCAGAAATGAAACCAGAGCTTGCACATGTTCACTGTTTATCAGGCTGTGCGCTCATGCTGGAGGGCACAACCAACCCACAGCCAGGCTCTGGCTACATCTGCCACTCTGGAAGTGTGCAGCTGGTGTCTGAGGTGGAGCATCCTTCACATTCCCACAACCCTGCCTTTACTCCTTGGTGTCACAATCATCTGCTGCTCATTCTGGATGCACAAGTGGTGTGGCAACCTCTTCTCCCCATGAGGAAGCACTTGGAGGTGGTGTAACAACAACACTGCAGCAGCATGATTACACTGCTTGTACTGACGTACAGCACCAGACAGACAGACTGCCACCCGCAGCACACGCACAGCACAACCCAGGCCCGCAGAGCACAAACAAACAGTTTAACAGGCACCCAGAGGAGCAGAAATAAAGCTGTGCTTTAATCCACACCTATAAAAAGGAACAATGACGTTTCTGCAACATAATCCACATTCTGGTCAAAATTAAGTGAATGATTCAAACCAGCCACTCAAGCTGATTTTATGTTGAAAATTGGATTCTTCCACAGATATTCCCTGGTTCTAGTTCTGTATATTTTAGTACTGTGAGAATCTGGGTGATTCGCTGTGGGATTCCCTTTCTGTTTGAGAATGTATGTGAGCTAGCCTCAGGCTCAGATTTTGTCAACACCTGTGAAATGGTATTTCCTTTTTCTGTTCGCTCTCCCCTAACTGGAATTATTATTCCCAGTATCCCTGGGGCTCATTCACTTACAGTTAGGGTCAATGAAGAGACATGAGGAGACTTAGAGTGTTTAGTCTTTTCTATGAAGACAGTCCTGAAACCAAATAAGTCAAAACCAAAAAGAAAATTTCGCCATGGCTTAGAGTACCTTTCTCCCTTCTATTTTCCTGAATATTTTTGCTTTTATTAGAACGTGCTTAATTCCCTTTTGTAAAGATTTTCAATTTTAAAATATCAGTGTCCAAAATAACATGTACTGCAGAAGAAAAATAAATTTATACAAAAATCTAACAACCCCATCTTTTCAAAAAAAAAAGGAAAAAAAATGCACACACACACATATGCACATATAGTGTGTAAATCTGTATCTATCAGAAATATATATCAGGGCACATTGGATTTTTTACATCAGCATTAAGACAATTCAACACTGATGAGATGGGAAATAAAGTAAACCTGAAAAATGCCTAAAATTATGAACTTTATTTTGATCTCAACCATATAACTTCAGGCCCAGACTCTTTAAATTGATAGGGATTTATTCCAGATTTATACCATTTTAATGGATCTGTAAGGGCTGATGATTACTGCAGCTAATTACTCAGACTGGAATAATCAGGATGCACTAAATTCAGCAGCATGAAGCAGTCTAGTCTTGACTTGGCTAGAGATTGGGCTCCAGAATGGAAGTAACATAAACAAAGAACATTCAGACTTAAATTATTTTGGTATGCAGCTTTCTTCTTGGTCTCCCTGTAGAGAAGCCATTTTAAGCAAATTAGGAGAAACAAATGCCTAAATTAATTTTTAGGAGGCATAACAGATACACTCAACAAAATGGAGTTTTGTCCAAATAATTACTTTATTGTCAGGTTGGAAATGTTTTTATTAATGTAATAAAAAGCCTCAAGTTGTTTTAAGCCAGTATGTAATAACTGATAACTTTTAAAAGTTTACAGACTGCCAGAACAACAGACATATTTCACAGCATTTAAATTTTGAAAGCTGTAAAAATAACGGGTTTAAGAAATATGTTTAAGTCTACCTATCAGCTATGAGATAAAAAAGAAATAACTAAACATGTACAGCCCATGCTACCTACATGTACAACGTTTAACAAAATATTTTTATCAGATGGTAATGTGTTAGAAGGAGCTGGTAAGACAAAACAGATGAGACTAATTTCTTTGTTTTAGAGGTGCAAAGACTTCAGATATCTTGGTAGCATTGCAAGTCAAACTGTAACTCCCTAGTGCTCTTCTGCATGTAAAATAAAATAGACAACACTTGCCACTACATGGAATGCTTAGAAAAAGAAAAATTACCATGGAGCATGAACTGCTCTGTTTCCTGTCTCTGGGTAGAGGATTGTGTTTGAGACTTCTCTTTTGGGCCAATATCCAGCTCACAGATAGGTCTTCGAAACAGCAGTGCCAAGATACAAATTTTAAGGAGCTGGGAAGCCATTAGAAGTTCTTGGGAGAAATACTTTTCAGAGAGTTTTTAGAGCTAGCCATGTACTTTTGAGATTAACGTGGTCTCAGTTACTGACTGTGATGAGAGATCAGGCTGCTAGAAAAGCTGGGAAACAGCCCTGATCCTCCAAAATGGCAAGGATTTGGCTGTGTATTATTTCTTACACAGAGGGACAGCAGGATTAAAAAAAAAAAAAAAACCCAAAACTGAAAAGTTCTATTTCTCCAAAAACATTATTTCAGGGCACCCAGATTATTTAGGTCCTTTTTCTATCCAATCTGGATTTTTTTCTTCCATAGTTCAAGGAAGCAACTCAACTGCAAGAAACCTTGAAATTCTTGTATAGGTTAACTATGGGCTTTTTGGAGCAAGAAACATGCCAAACAAAACCTAGTATTTTAGCTTAATTATTTTTCAAAAATACTTCAGACTTAGTGAATGATATTTTTTTCAATGGAAATAAAGTGGAAATAAAGTTTGGATGTGTTTAATCTTTCTGTGCTATATTTAGTCTTCTAGTGACATATTAGTTTCTTTACCACAGAGAATTAAATATCCAAAGCCCAAGTGTAGGTTTGCAAAATCTCTGTATATTACAGAAAACACAAAACACGAATGCAAAGTACAAGAAACTTAATCAGATTTCTTTTTTCTCCTACATTACCTCAACAAGATAATTTGTCCCATTGCTCACTCCTCCTTAAATCTGAAAGCTTGTGTGAAGAATTTTACAAAGCACAGAGAACTGTTACACAACAAACCTAGTATTAGGAAAGTGTTAGGTTTGAAATATTTTCCAAGTAATTCACTTCTTTACAAGAAAATTGCCAGTTGTTTGTGACAATGAAATAGTTTGTCATGATTGCATTCTCTTTCTAAAAATAAAAACCAGTCCTAGTTAGATATTAATTTTCCCTTATTCAAATACAAGGCAGCATACAGGATCACCAAAAATTGATTAGGAATTGCTGATAATTAATATAGTCAAAGTAATTTGAATCAGTTGCAAACTTAAAGGTTAAATTTGTACTGCTATTTATTATTAATATGAGCAATTATAGACATTGACAAACTTTTGCTAACTTTTAGTGAGGAGATGAAACAACATTGTCATTACCTCTGGACTCTTCTTTCCTTGGTGAACGATGGTACAAGAGATAAGGACATGGCCTGTTGCAGTGAGTGCACAGGAGGGTCATGAAGATGCTTAGAGGGATAAAGCACCTCTCCTATGACAACAGGCTGAGAGAATTGGGGTTGTTTAGCCTGGAGAAGAGAAGGCTCTGAGCGGACCTTAGAGCAGCTTCCCATGCCTGTAATGAACCTACAGAAGAGCTGGACAGGGACTACTTACAGGGTCCTGCAGTGGTAGGACAAGAGGGAATGGCTTCAAATTGAAAGAGGGAAAGTTTAGACTAGATATTAAAAAGAAATTCTTTACTTTCTTACTGAAAGTGGTGAGACACTGGAGCAGGTTGCCCAGAGAAGCTGTGGGTGCCCCATTCCTACAAGTGCTCAAGGCTAGGTTGGGCAGGGCTTTGAGCAACCTGGTCAAGTGGACATTTCCCTGTCCATGGCAAGAAGAACCAGGTGATCTTGGAGGTCCTTTCAACCCAAAGCATTTTATGATTTGAGGGTAAGTGACACTCTTCTGACTGCACAGAGAGGAGGCAGCAGCAGAGTGTCAGCAGCAGAAGAGCAGCAGGAGAACGGCCCTCGCCCAGGGGCAGGGACAGGCACTGCCCCACTGTGGGGATTCACACCCAGGATGCTCAGAGAGCTGGTTAGTCACAAGGCCAACAAAGAAATGAGCCCTGAACCATTACAACCTTCTGTAAAGGTACTTGCTGGTGAAGAAATACTTGCACCCTCCCAGGAACACCATGCACCAAAGGCACATCACACAGCTCATCTCTTCCACCCCAGATTGCTCTTCTCCTAAAAACGTTCTCTGACAAATCACTACATTTGCTGGCACAGCACAGCCTACTGAAAGAGGGATGAAATATACCTTTTAACACAAAATCTGAGACTGCTTTCAGTATTTCTGAATCCTGCAACATTGTGGGAAAGTTCAAAGAACATCTCTGATCACTATGATGTTGAATTTATAAGAAACCTATAACAGAATTAAGGGAATTAAATATGAATTATAGTATTTAAAGAAAAAGAATAAAAAAAAATGTCTGGAGGGATTTTTTAGAACTTTTGGATAGAGGTGATCTGAGAAGAGTATGATAAGGGAAGCAGCCAAAATTGTAACTAGGGACAGAGGTTAGAAGTTTCCCTTTAAAATACTTTCAAATTTTAGCTACAACTTATAAGACATTTAAGAGAGTGATTTAAGAGATTTTGGAGTGAAATCACTGAGCTCAAGCTGACTTCATTAGAGCTACTCATGTGAGGAAAGTGAGCAGGATTTGGCCATAAAACAGAAAGGCCTTTGGCCTTGTTTTCATTGCCAAGTATTTTCTAATTGATACTGCATGTAAACTCTGCCCTCTGCTAATGCACTAAACAATCAATGCTATCCAAACCCATGGCTCATTTTCTGCCTAAAACGTGATTTTGTTTGTATCACTGCCACAGGGATGATGAGGGAGCCAGGAAGGGGCTGTGTCACTGGACGGCTCCCTCCTCATGCTGCACCATGTTTGTGTTATTCTGTGCTCACTAATGGAGAGGTCGTAGCCCTCTTAGCTGTAGTCCCCTGGTAAATCTCCACCCAGATGTAATCTCCTGCACCTTGAAGAGGATGGGATTCCTCTGCTTTTTCTGAACATTGCCTTCTGTCCATGAAATTACCAGCCAGTTTTAAAGAGACTGATATCCAAATCCTTACAAATTTCATGTCACCTTTGGATATCTATCTAATTAGGGAGAATGTACCCTGGGGGGTGGAAAGCCACAATGCCTGAAGAGAATTGGGAAATACTCTGGGCATCTCAAATAATTTTGGTGAACTGTAGTATAAACTCTAAAGCAGCACTATGAGTTACCCTGATTCAAGTTTTTTTATTAATTCTGCTATTTTTCAGCATTAAAATCTTACTAAAGAAACATGTTCAACTTCACTGAATAATGCAAGAGTATTTTCAGTATACAAACCCATGACTTAAGGCTGGTCTCTGAAGTCAAATTTTGTTTCCCAATAATTGCTTATTCTCTGATGATATCCCTATATATTATGAGATCTGATGTAGGTAAAAGCTACTTTAATATTACAATCACATCTCAGAATCTGAACAAACCATCTCTCATGGGCACAGTTCTTGGTGGTGGTGCTTGATGCTGAGTCTGTATTAGCTACTGGTTATAGATAATGACTTGTGAAAACACGTCTTTCTTTTAAGATTTTCCTCACTTGTCTTCTGAATAACTGTCTATTGAATAATTTTGTAATATTTACATTTGTTTCACAGGTGGATTCAAAATGTAAGGAATTACAATATCAGAAAGAGTTTTTCTTCAATCCAACAATCTCCTATCAGAAGGAGACTTCCAAAACATATTTGAACTAATTTTTGTTTGAAGTGTAAAGATCTTAAAATATTCCAAGTCATGCAATGTCGGTGAAAAAAGCCCAGATAATGACAATGTCTATGCATTTCTCCTATAATGTCATTCTTGTAGCCAAAAATATGCACCTTTTTTCCTATCTAATTGTGACTCCCAGCCATTACAGTTTCATTGATTGTTCTTGCTACATTCAAATGGTTATATCCCCCACCTTGTGTTGCTCTTTGGTGAGACAGAGCGCTTTGAGTGCTGCACAGTAACATCATCTCGTTTGCTTTCTAACCATTCTTCCATGAACACTCTTCAGTGATGAACAGTGTGGACCACACACTCCAAAACAAGACAGAGGGGGTGGGATTGCTATCACTTGAAACACAACCCAGACGGCTCCCTGCAAGGTAGTCACACTAAGCTCTTGTTATAGTCAGTGGGGGCTCCTTTTCATGTGTGATTCACAGTGTGCTTTGTACATTTGAGATGAGGTGAATCATACCCTAAAAATTCCTATTTGAAGATAATGACATCATTTGGATAAATTCTTCTATTCCAGGAGTGGCAACATCAATAAAATTACATATGGAAATTTTTTAATCCTACACAATTGCCTCAATTTACCTACTCAGCAGTCGTGTTTGCCTATTTGTCCAGTGTTTCCAGAGTGTGCTCAGTCCTGATCATCCTCATGGCCCTCTTCTGGACTTGTTCCAACAGGTTCCTGTCCTTCTTATGTTGGGGGTCCCAGAGCTGGAGCCAGTATTCAAGGGGGGGTCTCATGAGAAGCAGAGTAATGGCGGAGAATCCTCTCCCTCAACCTACTGCCCACGCTGCTTTGGATGCAGCCCGGGATACAACTGGCTTTCTGAGCTGCACATTTCCAGGTTGTGTCCAGCCTCTCATCCACCAACACCACCCAACCCCCAAGTCCTTCTTAACAGATATTCTCTCAATCCATTCTCCACCCATCCTGTATTTCTGCCTGTGATTGCCCCAGCCCAGGTGCAGCCTCTTGAACTCAGCCTTGTTGAGCTTCATGAGGTTTTCAAGGTCCCACCTCTCAAGCCTGTCCAGGTGCCTCTGGATGGCATCCCTTCCCTCCAGTCTAGCGAGCACACCACACAAGGCTTGGTCTTTTAATATGATGTCAGTTTGTCTGTACTCTTCCCAGGTTACCCATCCTAGATTCCACGCTCTGTAGGCTTAACACAGGCATATACAAAAGTACAGTTGCTATCCTTTCACCTATTCAAACACGGAATGCATAAACATGCAGGAGCCATGTTCCATACATGTGAACGTCTGTTGGATTTAAAGTCTCAGCACAAGTTTAGTCTCAGATTTCAAAGCCTGTAGATACCATTATCCAAAGAAGAAATTTCTAACATGTTCACAGGTCTTCTGGTTTGTTATCTAGGTAATCAAGAGCATTGAGTTGTGACACAGCCATGTGTTAAAAAATGTCCTGAAGACAAGGTTTTCTTCCATTAACAATTGCTCCATTATCTAAACCAAGAAATGGTTTAGAATAATCTTGTTAGTATTTTTTTTCCACTAGAAATACCAATTTAACCAAATTGATACAGTTTACCAGAAAGGAAAACTGGCAAATTTCCATTACTACTATTTGCATTGTTTTTTGAAATTCTGAAATGTTCTGTTACAACATTTTCTTAAAGCAAAAGACTGCATTTTTTCATGATTAAGAGAATCTTATTTTTAGAAGCTAAGGAAAACATTTCGTAAACCTTCCAATAAATATTTTTTCCAGAATTAGCAGAAGGAAACAATCTAATTTGACATTATTTTAATGTTCATCTGTGTGAGTGCATTTTACATATGATAAACATAAAAATGCAAAAGTATATGTTTGTGTTAAGTCATATGAAAAGTATTGAATAGCAAATCCTTAGGAGAGGGTAAAAACCACACAAACACTTTTGCTTCTTTAGAGTATATTTTTAAATTTAGGATTTTATTGCTCAATGACTACCAAACATTTAATAAGCATGGATAGTTTTCTTCCAGGATGCAATTTTTTTTAACATATGCAAATTTTTCACTTCTACAGCATCTTCAAATGAAGTATTTAAAGTGTAACTATGCATTTTATGCCACTTTCAAACTTCATTTCATGCTCCTAACATTTTTTCATTTGACGCAATGAATAATTGCCTATCTACCTTCTCAGCAGCTATCATAGACAGTCATAGATATGTTTCCTAAGCTGAAAAGCCTTTGAAAAGTCTATTTCTTGTTTCTTATACAAAATCTGTTCTTTATGTTTTAATTTCAGTTTTTAAACTCTTTTGACAGACCAATTTTTCATCCTGGTTTAGTCTGGGAAAAACGTTGAAATATTAAAAAAATTGTTTGGGGATGGGAAAATCATTTTCTGTCCAGCTCTAACTTTCAGTTCCATTTTGCTATCAAGAACAGAGCATCTAAAATCCACAAACATGTATGATACATCTGGAAGCAGGTAATTCAACACTGAGAGATTCTTAGACAATGAAATAAATTTAATCTCCTTGACTTCCTCAGGTGACTTGTTGCCACACAACCTTCTTCTATTTTATTTTCATTAAATGTATTTACCATTAATAATTATTACCATCTGTTCAAGTTGGGATCTGATCTATATTGCTATAAATTAGCATTAGCTTTTCAGAAATCAGTCTGATTTTTGCTTTAGGTTATAAACTTGGTCATATTCTACTGCTTTTATTCATGCCTGCTGCAACTTTATAAACAGCAAAGTCTGTAGAAAGAAATTTGGATAACATCAGAAATCAAGTCACTTTAAGGAGTCACAAGATTTCCAAAGGGCAATAACATTTATAGACACCCAAATTAAAACATCCACCATTAGGAAATACTTAGCACATCTACATTTCAGTTTGTGTGTATGTATTAAAAACCAAACAAATAAAACAATGATAATCTAAGAAAATCAAATGGTGTCATGCACTGGTTCTGCGAACTTAGAATTCTGCCCATACCAAAGCTGCTAATGTTAATAACAAAGATGATTCTAGATGTGTTATGTACGATGTGCATAAAAATTAGAAGTTTTTATATTTATTTTCTTAAGGACGAAGGAAAATAAGATAGATATAAGACAAAGCCAATTGGTTGAAAGGGAACACCTATAGGAAAAATAAAATATAAAAATATGAATGTATGTGCTTTCTCCTGATACCTTCAAATCAAAGATATGTGTCTGTCCAGAAGCCATGTTTCACCAAGAGTAGATAATAAGACATTATTTAACAGTAACTGTTAAAGAGTGATCATTGCTATGAAAGACATTGACGCCTATTGCCTTACCTTATTTGCAATTTTGAGGATTTATCCACAGGATAAGTCATCACAGATGTCTTCATGGAGTATGATGGATTGAAATGCACCTCAAATATGGCTACATACACTGAATGACAAAAACAACAAAATGACATTTGAAATACAGAAGAAAATTGGGGAAGAAGCAAAATATTTTTGGCATAGGAGTAGCACTGGATAAACTATTGCATTAAATAAATTATTATTGAGCAATTATTTCTTAGTTGAGCTCAGTTAATTAATCCACACCTTATTTAAAAATATCTAATTTTTGCTGCTAATTTAGGACTATAAGGCAGTTGCTTTCTAATGTATAAGAACTAAGCATTCTAGAAATAAAATACTTCACAGGGACTTCAGTGGTGGATGCAACTTTGCATCCTTGGTATATTTTGTATTACAAAAAGTATTCAAGACAAAGACCAGCTCTGTAATCATGGTTAAGATTGGCCAGCATATCCGAAAACAAATTCTACAATATTAAGGACGTAATTCCAGTAGTCTTATTAATCTGTCAAAAAAATTACTATTACTCTATACCAAAAAAGCAGCATGTATTGCAGAAAAAAAAAAATTAGGTGGTATAATGCAGATAGTGTGACAGCAATTTTCCTGAATCATCTGCCAAAGATATAAATTAAATTTTTTATTATGAAGCTCCAGAGAGAGCAGAAGAACTAACTTACCAAAATACAGGGAGAAAGTGTGCACTGTTAGAACGAGAATGCAAGGAAGGTTTTCATTCTGTTTGGCACATCAAATACAATTTCAGTGTTCCTCAACCATAATACTTCCTCTATTTTAGTTAGAAGAACTCATCCTTTCCATCTGAAAAGCTGGTAATTTGGGAGTCAGTTTGATAGCTTGCTTCCAGATCCCCCATCCAAGCTAGGAGCTAATTCTTCTACATCAAGCTTCTAGAATACAGACTTCCTGTACTCCATGTCCATCACTTCATGTACCCAACAGCCTAGTTCAGACAGAAGTTTCTTTGTTATGACTGTTTAGCATTTCATTGCATTATCATCCCTTATTACAATACAATTGTGATGACTTGCTGGAAGGAGCTGTGTCTCTGTCTCTTAAGTCATAATGTACTACATAAGTTCAAGGATCCGTTTTGACAAAATATGCAATATGGCAATAAAATATGCTAATATGCATATTAAAGAGAAATACTATAGATTGGGGGAAGTAAAGTTAGTACTAGAAACATACTTTTGATTTAACTTCTTTCAATCAGAATTCAGTGATAGTCTATAAATTCTAAATGTATTTACTTTGATATTACAGGCATTAGTATACCCATCAATTATTTTTTACGTTAGCATGTGCACCATATTCCTTTCAAAATCTCAATAGTCTGCATGCTAGCATATGAGCTTGAAACAATTTTTAATATAAATTTATATTTTTAATATAAAAATATTATGTTTAATAGCATCCCAAAGTAATTTAAAGGTCATTGGAGGGGAGTGTAAAGGAAAAAACTCCCTGTTGTGGATCAGAAAAAACTCAGATGCAAATCTTGCCTGTTTTCAATCAGTAAAAGAGGAAAAAGTCTTCCACAAGTCAGATGCAGAAACCTTTTCCTCAGCCTAAAAACTCCATTTTCACTTTCATATTCTGTTGTTCACATGATGGCTCCACCAGATGTTTTCTTATGGAGGACCAGACCACAAGCAAACTGTAAAATTCTGAAAGCTGTTGTAAAACAGAATTGCCACCCTCTGGTTGGCTTCTCTGCCTGCAGGACATCCGTAACAGGAGAGGGGCAATAAAACTGACAAGAGGGAAAGGACATATCTTAACACTTCAAGTCTTTCTGCTAATTATAAAACCATTTTGTGGTAGTTTGCATTTAGAAAATCAAAATGTTTAGTAAGTGAACAATGTAAGCATTACTTTATGCTAAGTTTTAGGAGAACTACTGTATTGATTCAGTTGATTACACAGCATACCAGCACCACGTGTCTGAAATATATTAATATTTGAGAATGTCCTTTTAGGTAAAAATATCTCCTGTTTGAAGACAGTTGTCTTTTCTGGACCACTGTTACGTGTATCAATGCAATATGGAACAACAATAGGAGTAGCTGAATTACTGCTGAGCAACCTAAAGCAAACATATGTCCAAGAGTAAAGGCTCAGGTTCTGAAGCAGTAAAGGCAGGTTAATGTGTCACTGCCTCTTCTCACAACATCTCACTGGGACAGAGACACAACTACACCTTTTCTCTTTCCAGAACTATCATGTTCAGCAGACCCTACAAATACTGATATGCAGGCTAGAGTCAAGGCAGGCTTGAAGGCAGTGAATTTCTTTTTACAGATACATCTTTTCTCAGTTCTTGTACAACAATAATAAAAGAAGTGACTGAGGGTGACATGATTTGGTGTGATCAAGTAGTTAAATGTTTAAAGGGCTTATGGCACACTTGTAATACTGAAAATGATTGAAGAGATGGGATGAGAACATTCGTGGAGTGGAAGATGAGAGGCAGATTCCTTAATTCCATTTCCCATCCAAGTCCTCTCCAGGTAGCAACAGTGGTTTATAAAAGCTTTTGCATAGACTGTGCAGCTGCCTGTACTGTTCTTCCTTTTTCACTAGCTGTTTTCTATCTTCTCTCATGAGGCTCCTTTCAGGTGAGTCTCTACTTTCAAGAAATATTAGAACTTCATAGAATTTCATCAGGATAAGGTGCTGTATTTCTCTTCTGCAAAGTAACCTGACTTAGAAGGCCTATAATAGTTTTTTCTCTAAATATTCTTTTACTCTGATGAGATGATGAGAACGAAAAAAGGAGAGATCACAGAATATTCTGAGCTTGAAGGTACCCACAAGGATCATCAAGTCCATATCTTAAGTGAATGACCCGTATGGAGATCCAACTGGGCTAATCTCAGAGTAAGATGATTTAAGAAATAGAAGGAAAGAAAAAAGTGAAAACTTGAGTTATTTTAGAGTATAGAGAATGTGGAAGAGTATGAAGGACAAGTATATATTTGCTGCCTTGAATATTTATTTACTTAATTATATTCTGACAATCACAGCCAGGGAGTGAATAAATGCACCATGTTAATGAAATGTGTGATATTTTAAATCATAAACCTAGGCTAAGGAATGAAGAGATAATTTGCATGTCAGGTTTTGAATTGCTACCAGTAGCTAACATTTATGAAAGCTCATACCTTTCTCAGAGTGGGANCTGAAAAGCTGGTAATTTGGGAGTCAGTTTGATAGCTTGCTTCCAGATCCCCCATCCAAGCTAGGAGCTAATTCTTCTACATCAAGCTTCTAGAATACAGACTTCCTGTACTCCATGTCCATCACTTCATGTACCCAACAGCCTAGTTCAGACAGAAGTTTCTTTGTTATGACTGTTTAGCATTTCATTGCATTATCATCCCTTATTACAATACAATTGTGATGACTTGCTGGAAGGAGCTGTGTCTCTGTCTCTTAAGTCATAATGTACTACATAAGTTCAAGGATCCGTTTTGACAAAATATGCAATATGGCAATAAAATATGCTAATATGCATATTAAAGAGAAATACTATAGATTGGGGGAAGTAAAGTTAGTACTAGAAACATACTTTTGATTTAACTTCTTTCAATCAGAATTCAGTGATAGTCTATAAATTCTAAATGTATTTACTTTGATATTACAGGCATTAGTATACCCATCAATTATTTTTTACGTTAGCATGTGCACCATATTCCTTTCAAAATCTCAATAGTCTGCATGCTAGCATATGAGCTTGAAACAATTTTTAATATAAATTTATATTTTTAATATAAAAATATTATGTTTAATAGCATCCCAAAGTAATTTAAAGGTCATTGGAGGGGAGTGTAAAGGAAAAAACTCCCTGTTGTGGATCAGAAAAAACTCAGATGCAAATCTTGCCTGTTTTCAATCAGTAAAAGAGGAAAAAGTCTTCCACAAGTCAGATGCAGAAACCTTTTCCTCAGCCTAAAAACTCCATTTTCACTTTCATATTCTGTTGTTCACATGATGGCTCCACCAGATGTTTTCTTATGGAGGACCAGACCACAAGCAAACTGTAAAATTCTGAAAGCTGTTGTAAAACAGAATTGCCACCCTCTGGTTGGCTTCTCTGCCTGCAGGACATCCGTAACAGGAGAGGGGCAATAAAACTGACAAGAGGGAAAGGACATATCTTAACACTTCAAGTCTTTCTGCTAATTATAAAACCATTTTGTGGTAGTTTGCATTTAGAAAATCAAAATGTTTAGTAAGTGAACAATGTAAGCATTACTTTATGCTAAGTTTTAGGAGAACTACTGTATTGATTCAGTTGATTACACAGCATACCAGCACCACGTGTCTGAAATATATTAATATTTGAGAATGTCCTTTTAGGTAAAAATATCTCCTGTTTGAAGACAGTTGTCTTTTCTGGACCACTGTTACGTGTATCAATGCAATATGGAACAACAATAGGAGTAGCTGAATTACTGCTGAGCAACCTAAAGCAAACATATGTCCAAGAGTAAAGGCTCAGGTTCTGAAGCAGTAAAGGCAGGTTAATGTGTCACTGCCTCTTCTCACAACATCTCACTGGGACAGAGACACAACTACACCTTTTCTCTTTCCAGAACTATCATGTTCAGCAGACCCTACAAATACTGATATGCAGGCTAGAGTCAAGGCAGGCTTGAAGGCAGTGAATTTCTTTTTACAGATACATCTTTTCTCAGTTCTTGTACAACAATAATAAAAGAAGTGACTGAGGGTGACATGATTTGGTGTGATCAAGTAGTTAAATGTTTAAAGGGCTTATGGCACACTTGTAATACTGAAAATGATTGAAGAGATGGGATGAGAACATTCGTGGAGTGGAAGATGAGAGGCAGATTCCTTAATTCCATTTCCCATCCAAGTCCTCTCCAGGTAGCAACAGTGGTTTATAAAAGCTTTTGCATAGACTGTGCAGCTGCCTGTACTGTTCTTCCTTTTTCACTAGCTGTTTTCTATCTTCTCTCATGAGGCTCCTTTCAGGTGAGTCTCTACTTTCAAGAAATATTAGAACTTCATAGAATTTCATCAGGATAAGGTGCTGTATTTCTCTTCTGCAAAGTAACCTGACTTAGAAGGCCTATAATAGTTTTTTCTCTAAATATTCTTTTACTCTGATGAGATGATGAGAACGAAAAAAGGAGAGATCACAGAATATTCTGAGCTTGAAGGTACCCACAAGGATCATCAAGTCCATATCTTAAGTGAATGACCCGTATGGAGATCCAACTGGGCTAATCTCAGAGTAAGATGATTTAAGAAATAGAAGGAAAGAAAAAAGTGAAAACTTGAGTTATTTTAGAGTATAGAGAATGTGGAAGAGTATGAAGGACAAGTATATATTTGCTGCCTTGAATATTTATTTACTTAATTATATTCTGACAATCACAGCCAGGGAGTGAATAAATGCACCATGTTAATGAAATGTGTGATATTTTAAATCATAAACCTAGGCTAAGGAATGAAGAGATAATTTGCATGTCAGGTTTTGAATTGCTACCAGTAGCTAACATTTATGAAAGCTCATACCTTTCTCAGAGTGGGATTCACTGCTGCCATCCCACACTGTATTGCTGAAACTTGAAACTTGTGTAACATCCCACATTTTGCCTAATTCTGAATGCTTAAGTCTCTGTGCTACTGACAAAAAAAAAAAAAAACCCACACCAAACGTATTTTCTGGAAGCAAAATAACCAGAAACACTCTAGATTTGGGTCCATTTTTGTCATTTGGAAGGGTTTCTGTATGTGTGAAAAAATGGAACAATATTCTAAAATTACACTAGATACCTAAATAGCTGTCAATCTGTTCTCAAAAATACAAAATCTGAATTTCTCCTTAGGGCAAAAGTCACATTATTCAGCCTAATGAAAATAAAAGTCATGATGTGGAGGAGTAAAGCATCTCTCAAAAATCTTAAAGCCATCACTCTCTAAGCAGTCCCTTTTAGCCCTGTTTCTAAAGAGAGACAGCTATTCTCAAGGTCTCACTGGAATATTTTCTTCAGCAGCAACGCACAGAAGACTCCCTAAATGCAACACACATGTTCTCATGTAGTCTGCAGCTATTCAAGTCATGGCTCATAACAGGTTATGAAAACTGTAAGACTCCTGATGGAGACACTTTCATGCAAAAAAACCTTGGGCTATTTACCAGCCTTCTGTTGTGTGACTACTAATGTGACAGATTGGCTGGGCAAGGGTTTGTAGGGGAACAGAGCTGGGACAGTTGATCCCAGCTGACCAAAGGGATAGTCTACAATGTATGGTGTCAGGCTCTGGAATAGAGGGGGAAAAGGGTACTCATGGTAATTACATTTGCATTCCCAAGCATATATTGCAGGTGTGAAGCTCTGCTCTACAGTATCAGACTGGACACCTGCCAAAGGTAAGGAGTGAATTAATTCCTCTTTTTCCTTGGCTTGCACACACTCGTTTTGCTTTCTCTATTAAAATATCACTATCTTCATCCATGAGTCTTCTTGCCTTCATTCTGTTTTCATCCTGGCCCTCAGGAAAGGGGATTGAGCAAGGGGATGGGTGGGTGTTTGACAGGTAGCTGCAGCCACTTCACAAAGTTAAAATAGGGTGTTATATAGAGACTTTTCAGTGAATTACTTGTTCCTTCAGATTTATTTTTACAAGACACTTTTTGTCCTATGCCAATTTTTTATCTAATCTGGAAAATGAAAAAAAAAGAAAAATTCAACTGCTCTAAGATGTAAGGCTTTCTTCAATCCCAATTCTATTCACAAGTATGTCATAAAAGTAAGTCAGAGATTTTAATTTGCAATCATGTGCTATTAAAATATAATCATAGAATCATAAAATCATAGAATGGCTTGAATTGGAAGGGACCTTAAAGATCATCCAGTTCCAATCTCTCTACCACAAGCAGGGATACCTTTCACTAGACCAGAGTGGTCAGAGCCCCATCCAACCTGGCTTTGAACACCTCCAGGGATGGGGCATCCACAGCTTCTCTGGGCAGCCTGTTTCAGTACCTCACCATATGCACAATAAAGCATTTCTTCCTAATATCTAATCTAAACCTACTCTCTTTCACATTGAAGCCATTTCCCCTTCTACATGCCCTTGTATAGTCCCTCTCCACTTTTCTTGTAAGTTCACTTTAGGTACGGGAATGTCACAATTAGGTCAGCCTGAAGTCTTCTCTTTTCCAGGCTGAACAAATTCAACTCTCTCAGCCTTTCCTCAAAGCAGAGCTGCTCCATCCCTTGGACATTCAATTGTTGAATGGATGGAGCATCCATTCAACAATTGAATGTCCTGTGATCATCTTGGTGGCCTCCTCTGCACTCACTCCAACAGGTCCATGTCTTTCCCGTGCTTGTGACCCCAGAGCTGGATGCAGCACTGCAGGTGGGGTCTCACCAGAGCAGAGCAGAAGGGGAGAATCTTCTCCAATTTTTTGCACAGCTTTGTTATGCTGTGAGAGATGGTGCCATTGACTTACATCTTCAGCAGGCTTAAACAGTCCTGACCCTGTGCTGAGGGTCACTTCATGAAATTCAGAAACCTTCTGGCTGATGAGAGTTCAATTGTTCATGTGTAACCATGCTGATCTCAATCAAGATTCCAAATGAATATACAATTCTTTATTGTCTATTTATCTCATACCTACTCCAAATATTCAGCAATACAGAAGGCCTACAAAGGAAGCATGTATCTGTGTAAGATTACTGGGGGTTTTAAGTTTGTTTTCGGATTTTTGTATTCTTTATTTGAGTAACAAAGGACTTAGAAAACTTGCCTGTTATAAACTTTTCACTTTCTTCCATGTAATATTTTGCATTTTAACATAAAGTCCCCAGAGATTATTTATAAGCAGTTAAATAAGCAAAAAATTCTCAGTCATTATAATATCCATCTGTATCCTCCCAAAATAATTGCATCTATGCAGCTTTTACATATTTTACCCCAACAAGTTTAAAAAAACCTATACCTTAAATTAGGAAATCCATTATTTTGTTAGAATTGTGAAAGTAAAACCCCATACAAGCATATCTCCCCAAAAAATTAATTTTAGAAAAGAACATCTTGGAGATTATCTTAAAGTCTTAGTCATCAGAAACCATGTAATGAGCAAATCTGAAAGAGAACAGAGTGGAAACATCCAAATGTAAAATCTGTTTTATTTTTTATATATGTGGTTGTATTTGAATAACAATAGCAAGTGAATGGGATTTAGGCACCTAAAGCTGCCAATGCCTCATGAAAATCCCATGTTCATTGATAGACCCATAGTGACCAAATTGCAGTGTCCAGCCCTGCCCTCTGGAGACCCCCAAAGCCCTTCACCTGTGACTGCCAGATGACAGGACTGGTTCCCTCAGTACTTAAAACTAGGCACAAATAAAATGCTTATATTAGGTGGGTTAAGTCACACCTACAAATAACATCTTCATATATGTCAAAGTTTTTCTGATGATTGTTCACACAGCACAGGTATCCAATGGCAAACAGAAAGCTGTGAAGTGTTTGTTGAGGGCATTCAAAAAGTCCTTGGAAATAAAAAGGTTCCTGACTAGCTCATCACAAGTTCATCTGCTACGGAAAACTAAGTTTTGAACAAATATTATTAAGAAAGAGCTATTTGACCAGGTGTAGCTTGCAGGTGGGTTTAATTTCAGGTAACAGCCTCAAAATGACAATAATTACCCATGACTTATTTGCCTGTCTAAACTTCTGTTTGCAGAAAATAAACAATCTAGAAAAGAGCCATTGACACCTTTGCAGTATTTCCTGCATTTATCAGCGGTAATTCTTGTTTTAAGCACACTTGTGGTCTAGTTTTACTCGATCTATTCAGTCATTGAAATTTACATATATCTCCCAGTTGTTCAAAGTGACAGGAATACACATAACATGGAAAACTGAAATGTCCTGCCTCATTTCCCTCTACACTTCTCTTTAACCATTTCTTTTTGCCTTTCCCATTTATTAACCTTTTCCCCCCTTTGCCTTCTATTATTCTTTATAGGGCTAGATACTTTAATTAATTTTTTGCTTACAGTTATTTGCCTCTGGAAACTTTCCTTCCTTATCTTCCTTCTCATTTCCCAGTAACATGATTCCTTTTTATATTTTTAAACTTTCCTTTTGTTTTGCCACAAGAGGGGTGCCAAATCAGCTCCCTCCACTTTTAGATACCTTCTGTACCTTTTCACTAGCCTTCATTATCCCTTTGCTTCTCTTTCAGCCCAGTCATGCTATTCCAAGATTTCTTGGGGATTTGCAGGTTTTGTTTGGTTTTATGGTTGATGTTTTTTTGTTTGGGAAGGTATTTGTCTCTGACATTTGAGTAGTGCAGAAAATGCATCCCTTTTTTCCTGTTCATATCTCAGTGGAATAGAAAGAATAAAACCCTGTGTGTTGGGTAATGGAACACAAACCTGGGAATCATTTCCACAAGAGATTAGCAGACTTTTTATTGTCACATGGTCTTGGTTTATCAGAAGGAACATAATTGCTGATCTGATGAGATTTATGTTGGGTAGCACTTTTTTCACACCATGGGACTTTTCAGAAATATTGTAAGGTTATATAGCCAGGTGGAAGAAAACCCTAAAGTGGGATGGGCTGCTGAATGTGTGTGATAAGAATTAGACTGTAAGCTGAGCAGTTCCTTGGTGTGACTGGGAGAGTAAGGGGAGTGATTAAGACCGGTTGCCAAATGGGTCCCTGTTGTGCAATTGAACAGTTGAGTTGCTGGAATTCCCTTCTGTCGTTCTTGCTGTTCCAGTCCATGGTATGAACAATTGAATGTCCTGGCAGTCATCTATTTCATTTCCTGCTCAATTTAGCTCTCAAACTAAAAAGAAGTATGAATTTTGTAATGAAACTGAGACACAAAATAAATGTAATGAATTGGCACTCAAGTGGACTCTTTGTTGCTTCCCTTATCTACAGATAGAGAAGGCAAATTGAGAATGACAACCTATTAATCTCAGTATCAGGGTGCTTATGAGCCTTTTATCTGCCCCTCTATTCCACTACTGAGTTCAGGCAAAGTACCATACTAGGGCAAACTGGCTGCTAAGAGCTGTGAAGTACAAATCTGCCAAACAAACAAAGCATATGTAAATAGATGGCACATGTTTCCTTCTGTGTAGATTTTAGCAGAACACAGAAGGAAGAAAAGTCTCTCCAGCCCAAAACTGTTTTGTTTGTTTAGAACAAATTTTAGATTTTCAATCAATCAAATTTTAATATTCACAACAGAGAATAAGAGTCACTTGATGTATTCTGGAAAAATTACTTTTGAAAACTTGCTGTGTTATGATGGGCAAGGCCAAAAATATAAAACCAAATAAAAACCCCACCTCCAAAACCAACCAAAGAAAGAAGAAGTAGGTAGAAAAAACCATGGAGCTATTCTTTCTATTTGACAAACTAATCCTTCAGAGAAGGAAAAAAACCCAGAAAGTTTTCTCAGCCTATGTGTCAAGAAAAAGAAGATCTGAATATCACCAAAGAAGCTGGGATAATTCTTATCCAAATTACAAGTTTGATTGTTTCTTATTCTACTATAGTTTGAATTCATATAACTTTGGGAGTTATGTCCGGTGTTTGTACCATTTCTCCATGTTATACTGGAATGCCCTCCACCACAACATTTCTGTTCCTTGTATAGTCATTCTGAAAAGTCTGAGAGAGCCTTATAATGTATCATTGCCTTTAGTAAGCTAACCAAGCCAAAATTTTAAATTCTTTTGCTAGAAGAAACATTTTTTAATTCAGTGGTCATGCTCATAGCTTTCCTTGGCAGCCTCCAGTTTTTAAATCTTGTCCAAACAGTTTCTGTATGTTCTGAAACTGATGTGTCAGAGAAAGATTCCCTTTATTCAGACACAAGTGGGTTGTTTGAATAATATGATACATGCTTTTGCAGTACACCTCTGCAAAACCTCATGGGAAATTAAGCTGATTAAAAATTGAACATCAAAGTCGCTTTGAAGAACGGAGCATGGGTAGACTCCTCAGAAGCTTTTTAGAAACTGTGTACAAAAACCAACTAAGAAAACATGCTTATGAGGGAAAGACACAAGAAGCTATAGCATAATTTGAAGCGTGTTATTAGTCTGAAACATCATAAGAATGTATTTAGATAATTGTCTATAAATGGAGATTGACAGTTCATGGTTAACTCCATGTGTTGGTTCTCACATCACAGAAAAACTACTGCCCATATATGGAGATAACCAGAAACAATTAGAGAAACAACTCTGGTTTAAATATGGGGCTGTGATCAGGACTTTCACACTGCACTCGATAGTGCTAATTAGGGAGCTTTCTCCACCTTCAAGAATAGGTGTAAGGAAAATCTTGCACATCTCTTAAAATATCCCCAAAAACCAAACAAAACCTATGGTAAGAGTCTAATGCAGTGTAGGTATCAGACTGTGGGATTCCTTAAAGAAACTGAGCTGCTAAGCAAGCTTTTAATGGCTTACAACTCAAACAGTTTTAGCATAACGAATCAGAAAGATGGAACTTATTTACTGATTGAGTTCTGTGGGAAAATACTGCAGAAATGTTATCCTTGGATGTGAAAGGTTAGCATTTTTACAGAATATACAGAAAACCCGTAGGGAATTCCAGCACAGGGAATACAAGCTCTTTTACTTATGATTTGGACTGAAGGAAACTCTGTAAAAGCACCCAGTGAATGCTCAAGGCACTCTTGCCTGTTCTCCTAAACAGAAGAAAAAAAGCCCAACCAAATCTCACAGATTTAGTGACACTAAATGAATTTATTCAAAGTAGTAACACCTGTTGTCTTTCACTCAAAGCCCACAATTTTCCCAGTCTCAAACTCTCATCTCATTACAGTGTGTTGATATACATGGGGTTTTGAACGAATCCTTCTCATGAACAGGGAGCATGAGATGTGGAATAAGGCACTGGTCTGAAACTGGGAACAGCTCACACCATGGCTCACTGCTACATGCCAGTGGGGCTCACACAAGTAGCTGATCATGCCCATGTGTAGATCATCAGATGGCAACTTAGCATCTGCTCATGACTCCCAAATCATCACTCATTGTTTTGCATTTCTACAGTTAGGCTGCCGAAATATTTTGAGTGCCTCATAAAGTGCATGAGCAGATCTGAGGTGCAGATCAAGGTCAGTCTTCCAATGAAAGAAAATTAACAATCAGAGTTAGTTATGTTCCAAGGATTTCTTCTCCACAGTGTGTGACTTAAGTTATTTATGGACAGGTTGACTTTTCTTGAGACAGCTTAGGTTAAACAAGAATAATCACACATCAAAACAATGCTCAAGCCACACCAAATCATACACTTGTCTCCAGTGCAATCTATCACTTACTTCAAGCTACAGAATCCCATGTGTCCCATATGTCAGATAAGAGGCAATGCAAACAACACCCCAGAGTGACTTAGCACTGAAAACAAACCCGACATCTTGAATAAAATTAATACTATGCAAATTTCCATGTTTACTCTATGAGAAGATTAACTTCTCTGGAAGTGGCAGTTCTTTTCTATTGAATATAAAAGGAGTTTAATATTATTGCTTTATACATGGACAACAGATTTTAAATTAATTTAAATTTTAAATGTCTATGATTATTAAGATAAATCTCTATCCTGTATCATAGCCTTCAAAGAAAAATGGGCATAGATTGTGCTGCTATACATAGTTAGAATAATCCCAGCAGAATACAAAAACTTAGTTCCAAAAGGTGTTTTTAGGAGTTGAAACCTCAAATCTGAAACATCCACAGAGTTGCTAACACCATAACCTTCTCATCGCTATGGAAACAAATCCAGTGGGAAATGACTGCATATTTCTTTTTAAGTGCCAGTAATTTCTAATAACATAACTTCAAGTCCTCAGTTAGTGAAAACACTGTTCACAATTATTTTTATTCTGTTGTCACATTCAAAATGTCTGGTCAGTTTATTCAGGGAACAGCTGTCTTCATACAGATGAATATGCTAAATACAGCATAGGTGAACTTCATATAGATGTAACCAAGGACAAAGAAACAAACACAGAAACGGAGCTAAACAAGCTTACTAAAATATGGATATAATTGCTCAGGAAAAATGTTCTATCATACTCTCTCAAAACCCAAAGACACAGAACCAGTTTCATAAGTGGCTAAAAGAGGTGANATATATAACAAAGTTGGGATTAATCACTAATTTAATATTAGTCTCAAAGTCAGTAAATAGAAAAATACCTTCCCCAATAAATTTTAAAAATGAGACAGAGAGAGGGAAATGACAAAGATGTAAATTTGGAATAAAAAAAAGCATGTGCAGTGGTAAGAAAAAAACACNCCTCAAATCTGAAACATCCACAGAGTTGCTAACACCATAACCTTCTCATCGCTATGGAAACAAATCCAGTGGGAAATGACTGCATATTTCTTTTTAAGTGCCAGTAATTTCTAATAACATAACTTCAAGTCCTCAGTTAGTGAAAACACTGTTCACAATTATTTTTATTCTGTTGTCACATTCAAAATGTCTGGTCAGTTTATTCAGGGAACAGCTGTCTTCATACAGATGAATATGCTAAATACAGCATAGGTGAACTTCATATAGATGTAACCAAGGACAAAGAAACAAACACAGAAACGGAGCTAAACAAGCTTACTAAAATATGGATATAATTGCTCAGGAAAAATGTTCTATCATACTCTCTCAAAACCCAAAGACACAGAACCAGTTTCATAAGTGGCTAAAAGAGGTGAATGAAATATGTGACCAATCATAACCTGTTTTAAACTATTGTTTAACCTGTTTTAAACTATTGTTTAACCTCTTTTAAACTATTGTTTAAAAGAACCAGTTTCATAAGTGGCTAAAAGAGGTGAATGAAATATGTGACCAATCATAACCTGGAAGACGCAACTGTAGACAAGTCCAGCCAAGATGTGCTGTAACAGAATTTGCCACTAAAATATATATCACAGGAAAACCAGAACTAAAGCAGCCTTATATAATTATTAGAGGTTGTGGCTATAGATTATAGATTCTATAATAAAAATTTTCACAACAATATTTTCCTTAAAATAGCACAGAATCCAGCTGGTCACAACACTAGAGCCAGATCAGTATTTCCCTGTCAACAAAATGGCCTACTCTTCAACCCTCACCATTTCACTGGCAGTATGGGAGCTACTTATTTCTTACTATTCTTCCAGCAAGAGAGTGTTTGTTATGCTGTAAAGAACTCTTTATATTTGTCTGGCTAAGT
>VXAX01000637.1:184000-272259 GCA_013399835.1 Leptocoma aspasia | reverse complement strand
ATGTAAATTTGGAATAAAAAAAAGCATGTGCAGTGGTAAGAAAAAAACACAGGAGCAGTTGAATAAATTAATCATAACACATGGCATAATGGCAAATTTTCACCATATATTTCCAGAGTAAATATTTATATTCAGAGAATATTTTTTTTAACAGAAGAATAAACAACACAATAAGTTAGTACAAGTCCACAGAACTAATCGCAAAATAATGATATCAAATACACAGAAGTTATAAAAACTTAGCAAAAACAGGGTAAAGAAAAGCAATTTGGACAGCTTTTCCAAAATAAAGTAAAATTGTAGGAAAACAGTCTTACAAAATAGAAGACTATATAAAAAATAGTCTTGTATCAAAAATACACCTGGTAATTCATTTTAAAAAGTATTGCAGAACAGTCTATTCTTAATTATATCCGGAAGTAGCTGCTGAGCATCTGTACCAATGACGTCCATTCCAGTACGTACTTTCCTTGGGGACAGCACAGCACAGGAAAACAATGATGTGAGCACTACAATATCTTCCCACTGCAATGCCATGGTTTGTTTGTCTGCTTGTTTTTAATAAAACTGTAGCAATTTCTTCCATTTTCTAAGGGATCTCACAGACTCCTGGCAGCAGATACAGTATTAGCCCAGCAGTAATCTCTCTTGTTCGAGATATGAGGAAGCATTTCATAGAAACATAAGCATAAAAATAGATTTGTTTTAAGTGAGATTTATTGAGAAGTCGGTATTTGACTGAACATAATAAATTTAATTTATTTGTTCAGACATGCATACCTTCGCTGTACAGATTTTGGAGTGTTGATTCATAGATGAAATAGATGAGTATTCATCTTTTGAAGGTACTTTCACAAGTTGGCCACTATGTTTTTAATCAGCTGATGCCATATTCTCCAAAACAAAGCCACCTGGCTTGACCAGCTGGAAGAGGAGGGTACTCAGAGAATTTTTACTCTTCACACTTATCAGAAAGTGTGTTGATGAGAAACTATTGTTTAAAATAGCCCGCTTTCTAACTCAATATATATGCTTAGAATCATAAGATTTGGATCTTATCTGTTGTATTTTATAAAGTAACTGTAGTCCTGGCAGACTTCCTTACCTCAGAAGAGGGCTGAGTTAAGTAAATTCAAATAAAACTCTTGTTGGCATTTAAACAGAGTTATCCTGTTCATCAGAAAATGGTTGACCTCAAATAGACCAGACAATGTCTAGGACATAGTTCCTGAAAAGGGATGGCATATACCGGCTTGCAAAGGCACCTGAATGACATCCAAAGCTGCCAGACTAGAAAAACCCTCTTCATAAGCAAGGATGCTAACTCAAGAATTCTACTTCAATGCTAAATCTCAGTCAAGAATATTGACTTTGAAGAACTGAAAAATGTTTGAATCAAAGATTAAGTAATTCATTTATTTAAAACAGAAATTAGTTAATTTAATGTTCATGTGAGCTGTGTGTGGTGGGTTAAACTTGGCTTCCTGGCAGGCCACTACTCAGCTGCTCCCTCACTCCCTCTCCTCAAAAAGATAAGTGGCAAAATAAGATTAAAATGATATGTTGAGATAAATGTTATGAGATAAGCTACCTTCAACCATCATGGGCAAAACAGATTAAACTTGAAGAAAAACTAATTTAATTTCTTGTCAATTAAAAAAATGTAGGTAGTGAGAAAAAAAATTATAAAATACCTTCTCTCCATCCATCCCTTCTTCCCAGGAACAACTTCAGCCCTTCATTTCTAACTCCTCTAACTCCTCCTCAGACTCAATGGTGCACTGTGGGTCCTCCCCACTGTTGGCTGCATTCTTACAGAATAACCCTACTCCACCACAGGCTCTCCATGGGCTGCAGTTCCTTTGGAAGATATCCATCTGGCCCAGTGTTAGGGTCCTCCATGGGCTATTGTTGTGGTTTCACCTCATTCTGCAACCAAGTACCATGCAGCCAGACTCACTCCCCCCGTCCCCCTCCCTTTCAGTACTGGGGAGAGAATCAGAAGAGTAATATCTAAAAAACTTGTGGGATGAGACAAAGATAGTATAATACGGAAAGAAAAAGCTAGGTGTGCAAGCAAAGCAAAACAATTAATTCACTGCTTCCCATGAGTAGTTCACCCATCTCCAGGAGAGCAGGGCCCCATCACAGCTACTAGGGAAGACAAATGCCATCACTCCAAATGTCCCACTCTTTCCTCCTTTTTCCCTCTACTTTATCTACTGAGCATGATGTTGTATGCTCTGGAATATCCCTCTGGTCAGTTTGGGTCACCTGTCCTGGCTGTGTTTCCTCCCATCTTCCCATAACAAAAGCATCTCTATTATCCACCCTGTGTTCAGCACAAATCCAAAACACAGCCCCATACCAGCCACTGGAAGAAAAGTAACCCTACCTCAGACA
Source organism: Leptocoma aspasia (assembly GCA_013399835.1). Taxonomy (NCBI): domain Eukaryota; kingdom Metazoa; phylum Chordata; class Aves; order Passeriformes; family Nectariniidae; genus Leptocoma; species Leptocoma aspasia. The sequence continues at coordinate 269,856 of VXAX01000637.1, read as the reverse complement.
AAACCAACACGACCCTGACGTGAATATCTGCTCCAGCATGGTCCTGTCTACAGGCTGCAGGGGAATCTCTGCTCCAGGGCCTGGAGCAGCATCGTCCTCTTCCTCTGTTCTCACCTTGGTGCTCTTGGGGTTGTTTCTCTTATCTACTTTTCCCTCAGAATCTTCTGTGTTGTGTTTTGTACTTTCTTGATTTTGTTCTCCTGCGGTGCCCCCATCCTGGCCGTGGCTCAGCCCTGCCCTGCGGTGGGCAATTGGATCCGGCTGGAACTGGCTGTGTCTGGCTGGAACCGGCTGTGTCTGGCTGGAACTGGCTGTGTTTGGCTGGAACCGGCTGTGTCTGGCTGGAACCGGCTGTGTCTGGCTGGAACCGGCTGTGTTTGGCTGGAACTGGCTGTGTCTGGCTGGAACCGGCTGTGTTTGGCTGGAACCGGCTGTGTCTGGCTGGAACTGGCTGTGTCCGGCTGGAACTGGCTGTGTCTGGCTGGAACCGGCTGTGTCTGGCTGGGGCAGCCCCGGCCTCCCCTCACGGAGCCGCCGCAGCTGCTGGGGCCTGGGCGCCCGCACCCCGTACGGTGTTATTGAATGGAGAGTGCAGTAGTTAGCCCACAAGGTGCATGTGCTGCCAGTGCCTGCAATGGAAGCGTTTCCCCTTAACCATCATTGTTGTTTGAGTTGACCCCAGTGGTCACAAAATTTGAGAGCCAGTATCTTTCGCCACAGTTTACTTAGCCTTTAGCCTTTAAATTGGTAAGACCAACAGGGATGTCAAATACTAACTGTGGTTATTTCAAAAATGTCTCACTGGGATGAACCAGCTGCTTTCACGGAAGCCTGCAGACACCCACAGAGGAGTAACAGGGCACACTTGCTGCCATCCTGCCCCCAACAGAGAGGCTGCATCCACCCTCTTCTACATGCTGATCCATTGAGTCATCCTGTGAACCCAGCCTCACTATTTTAAGACTCCATTGAGCATACCATGTGGCCATAAATAGAAACATGTCTGAAGGCAAATAAATACAAAATAAATTGCTCATTTTAGCTCATTGCAGAAACTGTAGAAAATAACCGCCCTTTCAACAAGAAAGTCAAGGCAGTTTTTTGCCATTTTTAGCTAACAGTTCATCTGTTTCCTTTGAGTTAAAGCATATTTCTGTACTTCGAAAGTTCTGTAATCTGAATAAATTAGAATCTATTTTGTCTCTTTCCAATATCTTAACAATTTTTCTCTTCTTTATTTATTTCAAATAATTTCCATTTTAATTCTGTACAGATGATAAGATTCAAGTTTTCAATTTCTGGAAAAATTAGCATCCTGTTTGGCTTCTGATGGCAAGAACTGATGAAGTATGCAGTCACAGATTACACCTGTTGGCTTTTTCTTCCTTGAGGGTTCAGTCTTTACCCAGTATCAAATAGGGGTTTGCTAACACCATGTGAGCATGACTCTAGCTGGAGTGGGACATAATGGTGTTCAGGACAGATATCTGATCTGCTGAAAACACTGTATTTTGAAGAGACATACACTGCTGTAGTTTAAAGGTATCTCTCTTCATGCCTTGCAAGATCACTTTCAGGACTTTAAAAGCGTGGAGCATTTGGTGGTGTATGTCTGTCATGGTTTAAATCCAGCAGGCAATGAAGCTCTACAGAGACATTTGCTCAACACCTTCCCCACCCCTAGCAGTGGGATGGGGAATAGAATCAGAATCGTAAAATTGAAAAAAATAATGAGTTGCGATAGACAGTTTAAGTAAAGCAAACAAAATCTGCATACACAAGCAAAGCAAAGTAAGGAATTAATTTTCCTCTTCCCACTTACAGGCAGGTATTCAGCCATCCCCAGGAGAGCAGGGCTCCATCATGCATAGCAGTAACTTGGGAAGACAAATGCCATCACTGTGAACATCTCCTCCCCCCGTCTTCTTCCTCCTTCTTGCCCCAGCTCTATACGCTGAACATGACACCATATGTTGTGGCATATCCCTTGGATCAGTTGGGATCAGCTGTTCCAGCTGCATCCCCTCCCAATCTCTTGTGCACTCACATCCTCCCCACTGGTCGAGTACGGTAAGAAACAGAATAGGCCTTGACGCTGTGCAAGCACTGCTTAATGATGACAAAAGCAACTCTATTTTCACCACAAATCCAAAACACAGCCCCATACCAGCTTACATGAAAAAAAAAATAACTCAATCCCAGCCAAAACCAGCACAATGGCAAAAACCTGTAAGGTTTGGAAGGGCTAAAGGGTTTGAATATTCAGATATACAGCTCTCACAGCCCCAGTCTGTCAATGTGACAGTTTATGAAAACTGAAGCTCTTTTCCTCAAGGAGAAGCAGAAGGACCATATTAAATTGCAAAGAAAGCAGTGTTAATTATGACAGGCAACAACATTACAATAAATTTGAAAGGCAGTGCTAGAAGTTGTACAAGCCAATATTGACAAAATAGCAGAAGTGAAAGCTCTAAAGTTAATTCTATCTTTGCTTGGCCCAAAGGAGCATGTTACACAATTCAGTTGGAAATCCACCAGAAATATCCTTGCCTTGGTATCCCCATCTGTCTGTTCACTCAATCCTATTAACAACCCAAAGCTGTCCAATTATTTTTATGTGTCATATTGATGAAGACTCTGCAGGGACACCTGCACACTCTATCATGCTTGCTCAAGGTCTGATGAGCACACTATATGTTTACATGACTCACAGTTTTCAACATACAGAAGATTAGGTGCCCAGGCTTGGGAATCTTCTTTCCAGTCAGAAGAGGTATTTTGCTTCTGAATCAGTCAATGATTTTTTAAAGTTAAATTAAGTACTAAGTATTTTTTGTAGTAAGTTTTGGTTTTAGTCTTCCCAGGAGATGATTCACTCTAGCTAAGGGGTGGCAGCAATGTCAACATCAGGTAAGGGCAATCCATAAGTCTTTTGGAGACTGAATGAATTTGGGAATCACAAAAAAATCTCGGGGAAAAGGATTTTAATCTGAAACAAACAGAAAAAAAAAAGGAAGGAAATGGCATGGAGGGAACCAATGATTTTATATCATGATTCTCTCTGTTGAAAGTGATACGCAGGATGGAGGATAACCTTTTCACATAAAGCTAAGGACCCACTTAACACAGAAGCACACAAAGAGGCAGTTAAGAAACATCCAACTAAACTGAATGGTCACATGGAGAGAGTAGTGGTCAATGGCTTAGACTCTGGATGGAGATCAGTTATGAGTGGTGCCCTTCAGGACCTGTACTGGGACCAACACTGTTTAATGTCTTCATCAATGACATAGACAGTAGAATCAAATGTGCCTTTAGCAGGTTTTCAGATGACAACAAAATAAGTGGTTTGATTGACATGACTGAGAGACAGGATGCCAGACAGATCTGGACAAGCTTAAGAAGTGGGCCCATGAGAGTCACATGAGATTCAAGCTTAAGTGCAAGATCCTGCACTTGGGTCACAGTAATTCCAAATACAAATAGAGTTTGGGCAGAGAACGGATTGAGAGCAGCCCTGAGGAGAAGGTCTTAAGGTGGATGAAAATCTGGACACGACCCAGCAATGTGCTCTTGTATCCCAAAAGGCCAATCATATCCTGGGGTGCATCAAAAGTAGCGTGGTCAGTAGGTCGAGGGAGATGATTCTTGCCCTCTATTCCACTTTCATGAGACCCCAGTTGTAATGCTGTGTCCAGCTCTGGGGTCCTTAGCACAAGAAACACATGGAACTGTTGGAGCAAGTCCAGAGGAAGGACACAAAGATGATCAGAGGGCTGGAGCACCTCTTCTATGCAGACAGGCTGAAAGAGCTGGGATGGTTCATCCTGGAGAAGACTCCAGGGAGACCTCATTGCAGCCTTTCAATACTTAAAGTGGGCTTATAAGAACGTTGTGAACAGACTTCTTACTAGGTCCTGTAGCAATTGGACAATGGGTAATGGTTTTAAACTAAAAGAGGGTATATTCAGACTAGAAACATGGAAGAATTTTTTTACATTGAGGGTGGTGAAACACTGGAACAGGTTGGGTAGAAAGGTTCTACACAACCCATCTTGGAAACATCCAAAGTCAGGCTGGATGGGGCTATGAACAACCTGATCTAGCTGAAGATGTTCCTGCCCACTGCAGGGAAATTGGAACTAGATGATTTTCCAAGGTCTATTCCAACGCAAACCATTCTATGATTTTGGATGATTAATGAATATTATAGCATAGGGCGTCCATGGCATAACATGCCATCTTTCCTCTGACAGTCCTGAAAGTATTTTACAGTTAAATAGCTGAACTGCTTTTTTACAAAAATTAGAGACAAATTTGAAGGATTAAATCTTTGACAACCTCTAAGGTACCACCAAAAATGAACAGAATGAATCTGAACGGGAAGCCTGAAAATGTAACTGGAGTGAGAATTGTAAATCACCTTGTTAAAATCATATGGGTTTTTAATGGATAATAATGGTTGTAACATTTCAGCTAAACAGTCAGTATAGGATATGCAACTAATTTATTTGTACTTCAGAAAGCATTTCAAACAACCCACAAAAACAGGCAATTATGAAATTAAATAGACACAGGTTAAGAGATAATGAACTTCCAAGGTAAGATATCTAAAATATCTTCCAAGGTCAATATCTAAAATAAAGATATACTAGAACACAACCTACAGATTTAGGGGCCTTAAACAGTCTTTTCATATACATCCACAAAATTACTTTTCATCGCACAAGGGAGAAGAAAAGGAGAAAAGCATATAACCAAAAACAAAAAAAAATTATTATTCCATAATATTAAAAAACTCATCCAGAATGCAGAAAATTGTTAAAGACACTGTTTATTGGGAAGTTAACCTTGTTAAAAACAGATTCTAGTCTTTGTGCAACCTCTTGGAGACTTCTTAAACAACTAATTGGGAAACAAAAAATATAAGAACACTGGCATGGAAAACTGATCTGTGTGAAAGATTATTACAACACTGTCTTAAACAACGCCATAACTTAACAAGTCTGACCTAGTTACTTCAAGCAAATCATTGAATAATTTCACAGTGGAGTTGTAAGGAAATGCACATGTTAAAAACAATAAGAGTGATGGAAACCTCTCTATTAAAGAAGAGCCTGAAAGATTAGAAAATGTATAAAATAATGGTTAATAAGGTTTTCTGATTTTACTTACCTCAGCATGTATAATTGCATAGAAAGGAACATAAAATAGCATTCGTTTACAAACTATGTAAATTACCCATGTAATTGCCACATGGTGTTTAACAATATAACAGTATTAAAAGAATGTTTATACGGAGTCACCACAAATAAAATCACTTATAAGGAGAACTGCTCTTGTGCTTCAGGGCATAATCAAACCAAGAAACAATGGGGCTAGAAAGAAAATTGGTGTTGGGGAAATAATACTTATGTCTGCTAAGTATATCTGGGCTTCCTGCTTCACACATTCATACGTTCTTGTGATAAAATGTTGTATGTTTTCTCACATTGCAAGCCAAAAACATTGTGTCTGGCTAGGTTTATTGCTTGCTCTGTTCCCAAGTGAAACTTCCTTTTTGTAACTCTTTAGTTTCCTACCTTATTTTAACAGCTCAGCTGGGCCCTGGAGGTCCTATATCCTGCATCTCAGAACACCATCAGAGCTGCAAAATATTGGTCGCTCTTACAGAAAGTATCTGACTTCACAGGATTCCCTTTTTTTTCCTAATTTCTTTCTTCGAGCTCAATATGTCATTGCTTTTATTTGGTACTATAAATCTGCGAGTCACATAATCTCTAATTTTAATCCCTGTACTATCTGGGGATTTGAGAGTGTGCAGAATGCTGCTTTCCACATGCATTCTGCCTGTTATACAGCCCTATGCCAGCTAAAGATGATCATCCCCACTACTTAGCATTGTAAATTGCAGTGAAGTTAAAATCTGAGCACCCCCAGATCCATCTTGCTGAGCTGCTGAAATTGAACAGATTATGTTAGTGACATTATAAACTGCAAATGATGAAGAAGAGACAATCCTTCTCTATTAGACTATGTTCAAACTGAAGCCTCTTGTTTTCCTTTTCTTTTATCAATTATTAAAGATTTTGACACATATGTAGACTGTGACAAAAAGGTTCTCAGTAGTGGTAGTGGGCTGACCTCTGGTTGCTTACTCAAGAAAGGGGACATAAAATGCCTGGAGTCTGGCCATACTTACAAGACTAAAGAAGCTGCAAATCAGCTGTTTTAAAGCTTTTTGGTCTTGCTGACAATTAACTGGGCAGTAGTTGTCTGAAAACAACTTTTTTTTTTGTACAATGTTTTATTCCAGGAGGTGCTCGTTGTTTTTGAATCCAAATAAGAAATTCACACAGATTTCCAAAGATAACTATTTTATTAACATCCCAGAAAATATGTACTAAATTACAAAATATTATGCCCATTCTGATTCTGGAAATGTGTGATGACACAGCATCTGACAGACCTCTGGTGAGGGCACTGCATACAGTACATAACCTGTCCATGGTGAAGTTCATCAGCATTAAAGTCTTTATTGGGTTTTCCTACAAGTAAACAACTCTATTCATCATTTATGCTGTTGAGCAAAAGGATGTCTGTATGAAAACATTCTGTTTTGCTTTGAGATAAAGACAAGGACATGCAGGTGGCGTCATTATCAGTGATCCCACGTCAAGAGATTTGTGCCATTTAGCACAGCCCTAAAGGCCAAGTACTATTTGGACAAAAGCACAAACCTGAACCTACTCTGGTCAGCTGCTGTGTGGATCAATAACTCCTCATCCTATAGCAGTCTTTATTAAGGATCACGACGGGATCTGGGATTGAAAAACCAAGCACATTGCTTTCTTGAAACCCATTATAGGATAATGGTCCTCATAGGACTTGGGCATTTATTTATTTATCTATCTCAGTTCCTTCATTGAAAAGACACATTTTGTTTCAAGGTCTGAAGAAGAGCTGCGCCTTTTGGTTTTATTACACAATCCCCAGCTGACACTTTCCTTCCAAAGTAAGACATACAGATTTCTGGAAATTTACACCTTCTGATAAGTTTTGTATAGTTTTCAGTATGATGTCTGAAATTTGAGGTATAGACAGATGGAATACTTTGTCAGTGAACACCTTTTAACTGAGATCCTCTGGGCAATGCCTTCCAATACTTTTGAAAGTGTGCAGAGCATGGAAGAATTCAGTACAAATGTGACTTTTTCCTTGTGAGTTTTAGGCCACAACTTAGGTGATGATCATGGACTTGTGATTGGTTTCACTTAAATAAGAAGATACAAATGTTAACCTTTTGCCTAAGTTATTATAAGCCTTTAAAATCTCTCCTAAAGTCAGAGGTTCTTGAGGTTAGTTTTCTGTTGTCTATACATATAGGACATATGTTATCTTTCTCCTCCAAAGTAAATAACACGGAAAGAGAATGACCCTTTTGCATCCGTATACTCTCTCCTTTTGTCTGTCATTATATTTACCGAATGATACATTTTCCCTTTATTAGGATTTTAGGATCATAGGATAACTAAGGGTGAGAGGGTCCTCAGGGGGTTTCTAGTTCAACCTCTTGCTTAAAAGCTGGGTCAGCTCTGAGATCAGGCCAGGTTGTTCAGGGCTTTATCCAGTTAGGTCTTGAAAAACTGCAAGGATGGAAGTAGCAAGTGCTAAGTAGAGAGTAGAGAAGGCATTGGCCTTCCCTCCATGAGCTGGCTGTGCTTTTACTAATACAGCACAGGAAATGTTCTTGGCCACCACTGCTGCTGGAGCTCACTGCTGGCTCAGGCTCAGGTCACTGCCCACCAGGACCCCCAGAACATCTTCAGCAGAGTCGCCCTGGGCAGGCAGGCCCCAGCTGGGATCACTGCAAGAAGATTAATTTCATTTGATGTACTGATTTGCAGAGTTGTTCTTATTGTGGAAAAGGTATTTTAACAATTTACTGACTCATCATAATAGCATTATCCATGAAGCACACAGCAATTTAAGCATCTCCCCACAGTTCACCAGTCTCTGAAAGCATATCTTTGTGCTTGCCTCAAAGTACACAGTGATAAATGGATTCCTGTCTCAGTCCTTTTCCAAAGGACTTTGGATCAGTTTACTACTGTAACTCGTAGTATTTTCATTTCTAACATTCTAAAATAACTCTGGTGTCTGAACTACATATTTTTTATCACTCACCATCAGGTAAGACATTTACGTCCTTTAATATTACACTCTAATACAGAAAAGATTGTACAAAGTTGGTTTTTTTTCCTTGTGGAGTCTCTTTTTTAGAAGTATTTATCTTGCTATGGCATCTTCAAACCACCCTTCAGTCAAATTCTTGCACACAGAGTAAGTACTGTTACTGTTACTGATAACCATGAATCCTTTCTAAGTGTGAATTACTTATAGTCTGAAAAAACTTTCTTTATGCATAGCTTTGGTTTGTATCCAGCATTGTATGTGAAGACTTTTCCAACTGGGCATTTGCTAATGACATTCTGGATGTTGCCTCAATTAACACAGCTTCTTGTTTACCAATTCTGTTTTACCTTTGTGCATTTGATGGCAGTTCTCATTTAATTTGTAATGACTGCCCTTGCATCTAGTATTATTTTAACCATTGTGGATTATTCCCATGCATGTAGCAGAGATCACAGCTGGATTTTCCCCTGGCACTTTTTTAAAGAAAATCTGTGAAGTCCTTAACAATTCTTATACTCTCAAAAATCACAAAGTTTGGGAAATGAATATAAGTATTCCCTGAAGTTATTCTTTCTTCAAGAAAAGACCATTTCAATTTATAGTTATCAAATTGCTTCCCTTTTTTCATTCATCCAAGGAGTGAATTTATTTTTCTTGGGCAATTTATTTTTCTTCATGGTGGTAATATCTTGTTTCTTTCTCTTTATAAACAGATTGCCTGATGTTTACTCAGAGTGGCCTTAAGCATTTTCATTTTTCCTGGTTTTATTTATTTTATTCTTTTTACTATTGCTCCATTTCTATGCCACAAGCAAAGTTTTGGTTTTTTTTTTTTTTTTTTTCCAAAATAGGATTTTTTTATAAACTTAATTTTTTAAAGAACATGTTCAGGTCAGCTCTAATACTCTCATGGGGCATGTGAGGAAAAAAAAAGTGGAAAAGTATAAAAAAAACTATTGAGACTGATACTTTGGACCTAAATATGGATTCTGTATGCTGTGATGGAAACCTAACCCTTCCAGGGAATTCACTGCATATACCAGAAAATCCGATTCAGTTCTTTTGGTTTCTTGAGCTATTTTTTTAGTTGTATATAGATAGCTTTATGTTCTAAGTAGTAAAAGCTTAGGATTCTTCTAAATTTAAACAATGAGAGATCATGTCTCTACTCAGCTTAGTTGTTCCAACCTTGGACTAGTCACATGAAATCACATGTATATTTCTGGCTTTCAGTAACCCCAGTTGGCTCTGTTTCCTTTTGGCTATCCCAGCCTGATAAAATTTACCTTGCCTTCTTGTGTAGAATTTTCAAACCACCTGTGGTCCTGTGATCTTCTAAACAAGGGCTTGCCAGGTTTGAAATTTTCTGAGGCATTTTGTCTAGGGCTTCTATTTTCAGTAGGCTTCATCAATTCAGTTTCCATAATCTACTCTATAGTGTTTCTCTGTCACTTGTGATCATCCTACCTCTTGTAGCCCGAAAAATTACAAAATTCTTCTTGTTAACAAGACTCACACTTCCTTCCCATGTAGCTCTTTACAAGATGTGTAGTTTGTGAGAACTGATTCTGTCTATGATGATCCAATGTATACAATGTATACAATAGGTCCAAGTGCAGACAAACAAAATATCTACTAAGAACCAGCTCTATGCTGTTATGTCCTTACCTGAAGTGTGGGACCTAATTGCTGCCAACATAAATATGAGACACATTTAAAGACTGTACCACCATTGCTAGAAGTTTCAGAGAGAAATCTTGATGTCTTGCCTGTACATAGAAATGGTGTGTGATGTCCATCTATCTGTGAATAGTCACATCAGGTCTGTTTTGAGAATATGGTTGATACTGATTCGTGAAGTGTTTGCACATCTGTCTTCCCATCTAGACACTGGACTTTTATTCCAGAGGCTCCATAGACTGGGAAGACAGAGAAATGAAAGACTCTAATGGCCTCAGAGGAAACAAAATATCACAGGTATCTGAAATTCTCTGAGATTGCCTTGCATGCTAGTCATTCCAGACAAAAAATATATGCAATATGGGAAAACACCTGGTATAGTCTTTGATGTCACTGAGGTTTTGACTTTTTCAAATATTCCTGCCTTCTGTTATAATTCCTGTTTATTTACTGCAACTTTGATTTGCATTTTTATCATTCTACAAAGCATGACTCCAAATAAATATATTTAATAAAATTACTATAGTTTTTCCCCTAAAAATATGCCCACCTTTTCCTTTTGTGTTCTTGGTTTTAATCTACTTTTAGCTCTAATCTCTCTGTCCCAATGATTTGATTCTGGTCCCTGCTATTTCCTTTTCACTTTTCCTGTTTCTTTTCTTCACTGAGTTATCCTCATGTCTTGCTTTGCATTGCTCTTTGCCTAAAGAAAAACATGTTCTGGATCCTATGCAGTGAGCACAGAGTTATACCCCTGCATTGTTTGGCAGTAGTGTTGGATTGGTTCCTGCCACTTTCCAGATATAATTTTGAGGTGGAACTGAGAGAGAGAGCACTCAGGGAAAAGCGTCAAATATACTACAAAATGTTTTCTTTGTTTTCTCAGTTCCCCTTCATAGATACGATAGAAAGGAGGAAATACATTTCCTAAGTTTGAGGTCAGCAGTATGATATAAAAGACATGCATGTGGTAGTCAGAATATCCTTAAATTTTGACACTTTTTTGACAAAAACTACCCATAAAAATGAAGCAGGAAAAAGACAAGTGTTATTTTTATCAATTACTGGTTTACCATGGTGTAAAAATACCAAGAATGTAAGCATGTAGAAGATGTAAAAATGTATCCAAAATGGAGCTCATTTTGTGAAGATGGTGGACAAATGACTCTAGGTCTAAATGTATGGCTGAAAGGAATGTGCTAATCCCACACACAAAGGAGTACAGGCTCCTTTCAAACCAGAAGATGGAGCCAGACAAATTGCAAAGGGAGGGCAAAAGCCCCCTTCCCTGACACTGACCACCAAGAGTTCAAGTCTATGTCCTGTTTAACACCAGTTTGGAAAGAGAAGATGCATGGCTGCTGAATTTTTCTTCTTGAACTATACTTGCGATTGTCTGTGAAGAACAGAAGTTCAACCCTTCTCAGCTTTCAAGTCCTCCAGTAACCCATGGGTTGTCCTAAGCCCAGAGCAGCCATCCACCCCTCTGCTTTTTGCTGTCCCCTGCAATCTCCCCTGTTGAGATGACTCCTGCCCTTTCTGGCATTTAACCTGTTAAGATGACTTGTACTCCTCCCTTTTCACTCTGCCCATCCCACCTCGCAATCTGAAGTGACTCTCCCATGAAGCAGCCCTATTATTATCAGGAAAGAACATCTACCTTCTTTCAGGCATCTCCCAGTGCAATCCAGTGTGCAGCAGGCAGAACAAAATAACCCCCCAGTCTTCCCCTCTACAGCCTGACCTACTCTTTTTGAAGAAGCACTATGTACAGTGACTGTGAGTAAAACCATTAAATAGTTGCACAATCCACAACAAATATCAAAGACCATTTTGTGATTTTTTGAACTTTATGTCACCGAAGTTTGATATGCAGAGTCATCCTTGCAGGACTGATTTGTAATACATGCATCACTGAATCTCTCTTGAGAATGGAGTGATCCATCACCATGTAATTGTGATGAGGGTTGCATCACACCTGTAGTCCTTTACACTTCTATGTACTATTATGACTATTTCCAGGAAATCTGAGCTGGGTAATTTTCACAAAAGCTTTCTATCAGGCATGTTCCTTGTGGAGTCCTTAGGTCTTCATAAGCAATCAGCAGCACATCATACCTATCTATGAGAGTAGCCTTGTAGAGGCAGATACAGTAGGATTTCCAAAATATCTAAGGGAATCTATCTTCTACTGGGTTAGAAAAACCTGTCCTAAATTACAAGATAAAGGGCTTTTGCTGTACACTGCTTTTCCGGTTCTGATTTTTTCCTTGCTTATGACCCTTGATCCCATTCCCATTTTACCTTGCTGCATTTAAGAGTTCTTTCAGGCTCTATTTCCTGATTGAAAGGAGATAAAGGCAAAGACAAGAATAATTAGAAAATACCGACACCAGCCATATTATAAGTGTCATACATACACTAGTTAAAAGCATCTTGTGAATGAGAGTACACGTATATATGGTCTCAATCAGCCAGCATTAACCTAAGTGGAAAGCTTGGCAATATCTTCAGTGGAAAAGATTAGGAACTGTGTGTGCTTGCAAGCCACATGTATATGTGACACTTAGGGACACAGTTTAGTACTGCACTTGGCAGTGCAAGGTTTACAGCTGGATGTTATATGACAAACAAACCTTACTCACTTTTTTAAGTTTTGGGAGGTAAACTTTCCACACACAGAGCATTCCACTATTTTCACATTTTGCTTCCCAGGAAGGACACGCATCTTAACCCCTTCAGGCATTCAAAATACAAATTTGTGCCTAAAAATGAGGCAGCATGGACCACTGTGCTTAATGGAACAGAAGTGGTAAATTACCATACCTGTACCCAGAAAGTGAAAGGTTATGGTCTTCTGAAGCTTACAAATCTTGTACATAACCAAATTGAGAATTCATCCTTCATTCGGATGGTACTCAAGAGTTCATTCTTTTTTCCTGCAATGACACCATCCCCTGGGAACATGGAACACTCTGGAGTAAAAGTGCTGGGAGTCATGGGGTAGCCTCCTGATAGTAATAACTTTATTATAACAATCAGTGTTCTTCTAGCTTATACACTAGTTTTGTAAAATTCTTGTCCAAAGTGTTTTTAGAGCAAATTGCTAATGAGAAATAATGAAATGATGAAAATTCTTCCTTCCGCAATTTCTTATTTAAGGCACCAAACTCCCAACATTAACTTATTCCCTTCAGAGCCATACGACAGACTCTGGCTTACTAACTTCCTGCCTAATGGGTCTTTCTACAAATTTGGCTTATATGGGTTTGTTTTTCCCTGCAGAGAAGATAGCTGGATTATGCTTTTTTTGTTGTTCTTTATCTATTATTTACACAGAAAAACATTCCTTTTTTTTTCTTGCTGAAAATATGCAGTTATTCCTGGCACAAATAAAAGTGGTTTTGTCAGTGTAATAAATGATCAGTTACTGTATTTTCTCTAAACTGGTATATTACTGAAATACATGTTGAATGTACAGCAAATCACATTTTGACTGATATAATTGATATAATTCAGACACTGCATATTTTATGGGTGTGTCCCAGTTTTGGAGATACCCATGCGTATTTCCTCTGATCTACAAGAACTCCATGATTCTCTTTTATATACTTGTACATTAGCCTTAGCTTTAAAACACAGATAATATGTAATATTTGTTAATCACAGCTAAAATATACTCACAGAAAACAATACATTTTTATTTAGCTAAAAGAAGATTAAATATTAGTGTGTTTAAAAGATGGGCTTTTTTACTGACAGAGAAAATCCATAACATTGGCAAGCAGAAGGGTTTTTTAGATATTACTGTTCTAAATGCAAGTTCCATTAGGCCCATGGAATTTTCTCTGCTGACATTTAGCTGTTAGCAAGGGTGATCTAAGTGTCTGACTAATGCAGATATCATGATTAATGGGGCATTCAGTCATGGGCCCAAGGAGATGACGTGCTTCAGGCGAGACTGCATCACAAGAAATGACTAGACACAAATTGACAGAAACGTGTCAATATGCTGTTTAACCAGACACAGAACCTACCAGATGACTCCTCAGTCCTGCTTGGAGTTTAGTTTTACGTAATCCTGTATGAAGCAAGCAGTTGGACTCAATCATCCATATAGGTCCCTTCCAATTTGAGATACTCCATGAGTCTGTGAGGCTAAGAGAGCTACTTTAAAGGGAACAGCTTCCTCCAAAGGAAGTCCAAATTTAACTGTATGTGTATCACCTGTGTGAAAGAGGTAAGAATACAGTAAGCAATTTAAATGTGAACAAAGTAAGGCATTGTTGATTCAATAAGGATTACACAACAAACAGGACACAGACCCTGGGAAAAAGTCAGGTCCCACTGAAATACAATAAAACAAATTCAAGTATTGCCTCTATTACTTGAAAATCAGGAGTTCGTTCCTCCTGTACATTCATTACATTCAATATCAAAAGCTCACCTGACTAGGCAGACACAAAAACATTTGTATTTCTAAAAGAACTCTGAAGTGGTCTGAAGTTATGCACAAATATAATACTCGACCCAAGAAAATACATGTTCAGCATGGTCTTTTTAAGCTTAGGTTAAATATTCTGAGCAAAGTGTACAAAAATGCTCAACAGAATTATTATCATATTTGTTGGTCTATATTCCAGCATGGAATGTGTATGCATTTGTGTTAAGAATACAAAATCAAAGTCAAAGGTCAGTCTAAGATTAGTGACCGCCGAGTAGAATTGTACTGATTTCTGCAGCCAATTGGGAAACTCATCCTTTGGATCAAGATGAAGTATAAATGTGAGAGCCATTTGTAGATCATCCTTAAAAAACACCTCTTCTCTGTTGTCCCCTTTGGCACTTGTATATCTTAGCCAAAACCACAGCAGCACACATCTATAATATTGCATCTCTGCTGTTGACTGCTTGGCCATTATAAGAGACTGAAAATTACTGGCTTAAGCATTAAGAAGGACTTCTGCCCATTATGACAAAACTGTATAAAGGAGCTATAACTACCGAAGCCCACCCTTCCCTGAATATGCCTCCTGACTGGAACTGGACGGTGAGTTATGCCACCTAACAGTGACTCTGTTGTCCAGTTATCTCAGGTTGGGGACAAGTAAACAAGGCTGAGGGAGAAGAATGTATCCACAAGGAAACCAAACCCAGCAGCTGTCCTGAAAATCAGTTCTGTCTGGGTTTGGGGTGGGGCAGGCCATACCCCACAGACTCATTTGCTGAGGCCAGGTTTGCACACATTCCCCTCAAACCAAGGGGAGAGTTTTTGGGGGTGTGGTGAACACCCATCCTCCCTTGCATAAACTGGCTTTTCTTACTGGTTGTAAAATCCCCCCACCCTGGGAAGGCCACACACACACCTGGGACATTCACATGAGGGGCAGCTGAGGAGGGATCATAACCACCAAAGACCCCCAAAGCACCCCCAGACTCAATCCTGAGGCCTTGCACCAGAGGACTGCACGTGATGAAAACTGATGCAACCGATCCAGAGTCTATGGCAAGAGATGGTGTAAAACTTCCCTGCCAGAGGAGGTACCTGGGTGTTCCCTACTAGCCTGAGTACATATTAGCCCTCTGAGCTCTGTGTTTTGTGGGACCCTCACCACTGAGAAGATCAGACGTGAATCAACAGGACACCGTTGGGATCCACAGAGTGGTGATATTTTCTACTTAATTAGTCTTTCTGTCACTCTCTCTCCACCGCCCCCCCCCGCCACCTTTTTCTATTTTCTATTTCTTTCTCTCTCTTTCTCTCTCTCCCTCACATTTACCGTTAAATGAAATCCATGCTATTGACTTCAGCATATGCTCTTGTTTGCACCTTAATTCAGGCAGAGGCATCTCTCTAGCAGTTTTAATAACTGGATCGTAACAGCCATAGAGACTAACATCATAATTTCTACATTACACATAAAGTGCCTTATAGGCTATATTGTTTCAGTTTTTAATATATATCTTCCTATATTCTTAAGAAATTCAATCTTAAGACACAAAAAAAAAAGAGCTTATTTTTCACTGTTCCTCAAAAGTACAATTGATAGGCCTTATATGCTTTCATTATTTTAAAAGTTTGATGCTTTTTAGGATTTCTTAGAAAGTTTCCAATAAAGAGTTTTTCAAAGAAAAAGATATTAAATTATCTGGAAAATCAGAGTAATTCTTTAAAGTGGCAAAGTCATGTATCAAAGCAAGAAAGAGTGCAAAACAGTTTCAGAAGAAAGTCACAAAACTAGGTTCTGAGAATATACTGATAAAGTGAAGAGCATTAATACCATTTTCAACAATACTTTTTGCCAGTACCAAGGTATGTATTGGTTTGCTCATTTATTAACCACACGATTACAGAAAAATCTTTGACATCTCTTGATATTTTCTGTATTTTCTCCACATTTACAAGTCTACCAGCAGAAAAGTTCTATCATGTTCATGAAGGCACAGAAAAAGGAATGACTGTATTTTGATAAAACCTTTCACAATGGAAAATACACATAGGTAATATGTTATTTCTTATCAATTAAATCTTTTATAATCCTTGACTTTGACATTATCAGCAGTTAATTTGTTAAGATCTACCAAGAAAGGTAGAAACAGTCCACTTAAGACACACCCAACCATTAAAATATTTGGAAAAGTAGTTTATTATTTCACCCTCTCAGATACTTTCTCTGCCCTATTTTTATTATTGATCACCTGTTTCTGAAGAGTAAATATATTGTTCTTGTCTTGCATGGACTGCAATTTGTTTGCTAAATAAGCAGGTTTTAGATTCTTCTGGTAAACTTAATTCTTCTAGAAGCTCTACCATCACTTTCTGCAGTGAATGCTGTTTTAAAACAGACTACAATGTCTCTACTATTTAATACCAGAAATCTCATTAGATAGCAACACACCTTTATTACAGATGGCTAGGATGAAGACTATATTGCTATTAAAAAAAAAAAAATTAAAAAATCATTTAGACCACATCAAACTTCAGTCAACAACTTCCAAACAGTAAATTCCAACATCCTACATTGGTAATAATGAGGTCAGCAGTTCTTGAACTGTTACAGAAGGGAACAAGAGAAAGCAAGTTTCCTATAGTACAGGAGTCCTTACCTATAACATTTACAAAGGGAAAGTTAAAACCACTTTGGGATTAAACTTCAGGACTGAAAAGCTTGAAATTACCATATCAGGTATTTATGAAGCATGTTTTTTGATGAAAATTTCCCTGACTTTTACATTCCAAAGATAAAGTAATTTGGATAATTCTCTCTCAATGAAAGTGAAATGAAATTGCTTGAGATCTGTGGCACTGAAGTGGGCAAAATTCTACTGGAGTGCAGTTAGCTGATGCAGGAAAGATCAGTGTCAAATAAAACTTGCACAATATTTTCTGTCCCAAATCCTCAGAAACACAGTGAAATGAAAGGTAAATTCAGTAAAATTCTTGGGAAGGATTTCTGGTCTTTCATTTCTTTCCACTACCAAGTTATTTTTGTTCTCTGACCACATATTTTGAGAAAGCCTCATATTATTAGACAAAATTATTTTCAATTGAGAAGACAAAAAACAAAAGATAGTTACAAAAATTAAAAGGCTTTTTTTTTCTTCTAAATAATGATAAAAAAATCATTGGATTTTGAACAATCAGCTTCTCAGCTGAATACAACTATTTTATGCAGGTCTAGGTTGATAGCTTCCTATTTACCCAAGCTGAGGTCCTGACACATAAAATCCTGTTCCTAAGTATCAGGATATTCTTTTACTATAAGAAGGTTGTCCTTAAGGATGCTAACATAGTGGAGAAAGGAAATACCCCCTTCCTTGAAGAAAAAAGAAGGAAAACATTTACAGATACAATCAAAATGTTCAGTTCATTCTACCTGTCATCCAATATGCATCAGAGGCTATGTTCAATATCAAATATATCAATAAATTTCATAATTAAATTAATTCATTTTAAGTAATAGAAAACAGAAATTTTAACTGTGCCACTGGTAATCACTAAGTCCTTTAGCTGTTATAGCTCACTATAAAGGAAGAACTCCACCCACCTGCTGAAAAAGTAATTAAAATTCAGAAGTAGTATAGAGCTGAATATCTGAAAATACCTGAAATTACTGAAAATAGGTACTCAGAATATGAAGCATATATGATACATCAGTTTATTTAAAATAATTTCAAAATAAACAATTTTAAAAGAAACTACATTTGCATTAGCCAACATTAGAAACATTAATAATTTTAACACTATATTCAATGTCACAGCACAAAATTCAGTGACTTACCATAACAATATGACAACTGGAAGAAGGTAAATAATTTTTCAAAAAATTTATCATCTTTTTTGAGATTTTAATTTACTTTTTCCTCCAGACATTTTGTTATCTTTTTGTCAACAATATAAAAAATTATTCAATACTTATCAGGTCACTCTTAAACAAAATAGTTGGATGATACTGCTATTTTGTGCTAAGCTCCTATTACAGGAAAGAACATGGAAATTGGATACCTTTGGTATTTTGGCTACCAATTACCTCTAAAAAAATTGTTTTCTGGTGCCCAGTTCTGTGGAACCCTATTCTCTTCTCCTCTCCCTACTCACTCACATGAAGTCCCACAAAATAGTTTTCAGTTTCCTGAATAAAACTGAGGAAGCGCATTTATAAATAAATTCTGACACTTTCAATCTCAGCATTTCCTTGCAGGAATATTGTCCTTCCTGCTGAAGTGAAAATGGAACCTTAAAAATGCTGTTAAAAGTTCTTCATGCCATGGTTTATTTCAGTTTCACCATTGTTGTGACAATGGGACAGAAGAAAACATTTATTGCAATTTAATGAAGGAGAACATTCTAAAAGTCTTGGTGAAAAATATCCTTTCACTTCCCTTAAACTATTTACTATTCCATTTTTGTTTCAAAAGCTTTTACAATATAACAGAAATCTACACAATTCAGCCCTTTACTTTTGCTAGTGTGCTTACAAGTTAGAGCATTACCCAGAAAGCTCATGAGCTGAATTTTGTGATCTTTTTGAATTACATGCTAAAATTATCACCCATCTTCCTTAGATAATGCACATGCTGAGATGTTGATACACCTACTATCCACAGGAGCAGCTGCTCAGTGACAGCATTTGTTACTGGTAGAATAAAGACATTTAGGACAAAGACACTCTCAGCTGTGATGTTCCTCACTGTGGTGCCGTGGGAAGGCCAGGAGAAAATTATTTTGATTGTGATCAAAATAATTCATTGTGATTGTGATCTTGCAACAGATCACAGCTACAGAAAGGAGAGCAGGAACCGCAAGCATGGTACTTATCATTGACATTGAGTGTCATGATCAGTATATAAAAGGGATTGTCCTTAGGCTGCTCCTAAAACATCATTTGTCTGCGGTTTTCTTTGAGATGAATGTTTTCTTGAGCAACTGATGCTTTATTGAAAAGATTTTCAAGATTTAGCCAAGTAACTGAACTGAAAAGAATGCTACATTTTTAAGATACCATTATGGTTTTGAGACTACTCATGCTAAGAAAGTTATAAGAAATAAAAGTAAATAAATTTTAGCTTATACAAATTAATACCATGTTAAAGCCTATGTTCAACATTAAGGCCACCACGGCAGCAGATGGATCAAATTTTCATCTGGTTTTAATCAGTAAAATTCTCTGGGTTCCAGTAGAGCTCTTCTGATTAAAAGCATCTGAGAATCTGGACCAATTTTTCCAGATAAATTATTCACAAAATAATGGGCAAAATTACAAATAATTAATTTTATTAATACAGTCTGACCATCTATAGAGTTAGTGGAGTAGGAGAAAACATTTTTGTGAAAACAGTACTTGATAATTAATTGAAAAAAAAAATTGTCACTATTATTTATTCCATGTAAAAGGAAAACAAAATACTCTAATAAAGTGAGGACGATAACTGGAGGATTTCTTATAGGATAATTAAAAAACATAGAGGTGGAATGCATGTATACAACTTGCATTGAGATAGAAGAGTTATTGCTTAATTATCTTACAATTACATGCCTATTAATGAGGCTAATATGAAACAGGGATCAGTTTGACTCCAAACATTCAAACAAAGTATTTCAGAAGAGAATGTAAGGCAAATCTTGACATATTGCAAATGATGTAACTATATGGCTGGATTTGAACCCACGCCTCTGAAAGACAGCCTGTTTATATCTGAGAATAGCAAGGAAAAATAAAGTAGAAGAAAATAAGTATCAGATACTTTAACTATAACTTTGTTCCAAGAACAACACAGTACATTACTTCTAACATCAGGCGGAGCATCAACAGAGGAAACAAGCTGAAAGTTTGAAATTAATTAAACTTGCCATGTTTCCACTGCATCCTGGTTATGTCCCAAGTAAGTATAAACAAATTTAAATATATCGAATAAACATCTGGCCTGTTAATATTGTCATATATAATTGAATTAGAAATCAGTTCTTAGACTCAGTCAGCTTTCCCAGGTACTAGAAGCACAAGCAAAAAAGTCTTAATTGTGCAAGCCAACACATGTTAGACATTACCGTATTGCAGAATTGCTCAGCAAAGCAATTAAAGATTCTCTTAGAAAGAATCGCTACTAAAAGCACAGGCTTTAGTTTTTATAACTATCTCTGCTTCAGTTCCCAGGCAATTTATTTTTGAGATTTCTTTAGCTTCTGTATGCATCAGTAACTGATAGTCTGGAAGACTCATAGAGCATTAGGCCCTGAAGTTTTTGTTCAGTTGAATATTCAGACATGACTTTAAAATAAAAGTCTACTGGCTTCTACTAACATACTGTTAGTGATGGGGGAGCCCCAGCATCAGCAGAATCCAATATTTTTGTAAACTTCATCATGAGAGTGATAAAAGTTATTGCTGTGCATGTCACTGGGTTCAGCTCTTCCTTTTGTCTCTGCCCTGTTCTGGCTCCAGGTCTGCTACATCTCCTACACAGCCAACACAGGTCAGGCTGTAATTGTTAGCTTGTGCTAAATGTTAACAAGGCTCTCATGTTCCTGGGAACCACAGCTGTAGACATAAAAAGTCTCAAAAAAGGGATTTTTCTCTTCCTTCCACTCCTGGGCCTGCATTTATAGTATCCTTTTATCAAACACTCTTTCTGTTAAATTATTAAGAAAAGGAAACCAGAAACATCTTTCCTAGTCAAGCCACCCTGTAATTTTTTTCCTCCCCTAAAGAGCCCTCAAAGGTCTGCATTGACACACTGAAACATAACAGAAGCTCAGGACTTGGTCTCATGGAAAAGTTTGAAAAACAGAAGAGTAATTTTGTTTTAAATTCTTTGTTGCTTGAAAAAAAGCAACAAAGAAAAAAAGCAACAAAAAATGCTTTGTTGCTTGAAAAAAAGAAAAATTAATTTCTTCTGATTGGTTTATAAATTTGCTATGATTTCTCTTTAAATCTCAAAAAACATATCTGGAAATATTTTTTTGGAAAGGAAAACATTGTTCTGCCAGTTCTCTTATTCTCATTCTGTTCTGCTACAATAAGTGCAGCTAATTCTGACTATGGAAATAGCAAAGGGTAGCTAGTCTTACTCTTACTTTTGTATCCTATCAAGTATTAAATACTAAAACTATGGCTATCTGGAGGCCATGACACCATTCTACATACACTAAAACACATTCACCATGTGCTTTACAGCCATCCACACACCTGAGAATAACTCATCTGATCTCAGTAGAATTACATTTTATCTTCATTGGTGCAAATGACATTGCAACCCCAGGTAGGATTAGAAAGGTGCTTATATGCTGAATGCACTTTCTGTCACTTTGGCATTACATAATTCTAAATCTCTTACAAATCACTTTCAGTTAACTGGGGAAAAATATGCATTACTCTGTTTCTGCCCTTTCTCAAACTGAGAGGCACCTAAGTGTTTTGGCTGCAGTTAAAATCAGAGCAACAAACTGTGTATTGATTGCACTGAACATGAAAATACCTCATGGCATTTAAGGTAGAATACAAGTACAACTCAAAGCATTCAAGGTCAAAGATGAGACCCAGAAATTTTAAGCTCTTTGATACCAGAAAGCTCATAGCTCCTGTGTTTTCCCCAGAAAAAATTTTAAATAAAATTTTTATTTTTAAATAAATAAGCTACCACCTTAAAATACAGCCTGGTAAGCATAAACTAATGATGACTATCTAATGCACATACACTCCATGTTATTTACAAACATATTTGGAAGAGATGATAATGCCAGCTTCTGGTATCCAGGTTCAGGGTTAAAACTTTCCTCAGTGGGGAGTCCAGAGAACTTTGGGACAGAAACCAACACTTCTGCACAGAAGGGTGAAAAATTTTCAAGGTGAGAGGGGAGTGGCAAGAAGAAAACTCTGTATGTGCTTGTCTTCCTAATGTAGTAGTGTTAGCTGCTCACTCGAGAAAGGGCACTGATCTCCACAGACTTGTTCGTGCCTTTTGTCACTGTAAAAGTAGTTACACAGAATGTAGCTGAGACAAAACATTCTCACTAAAACACATTTTTTCTAAATGTGACTCTGTGTGTGTGTTTAATTCACTGCTCAGAGTTAAAGGTGGCAGAGATGGGACCTCTGTAAAGGAAAAGCACTTTTCTGCCACTTTTCTATCTGTATATAGCCAGCAGGTGCTGAAACACAACTCTTTGCTTTCAAAGAGCAAATATGATTTGACCAGGGAGACTGTGTTGTGTTTTCTCAGCTGTTTTGATTATTTCACACTTTTTTTTTGCAGCTAGCTCTGCCCAGCTAGGGTAGCAAGGGAGTCTGGCTCAGAGCATTTCTTGGTGTGTTTCAGCAAATCAAATTGCTATGACCATTGCTGAAAAAGAGGCCTTAGGTGGTCAAGAATCTGTGATGACAGAAAAGGAAACGTAAGATTCATGTCTTTAAAGTTTGGACTGGAAGTGACATTAGAGAACTGTTCCCAGGGCTTGTGAAGAAAGCTGGTCATGTGGAAACATTGTGTTTATGTTTAATACAGTCAAAATCTTTAAAACAGCTAGTTTTATACATCCAGAGTTGTCTACATAGAAATTAAATCTGTATTCTTTTGGTATGACCTACAGTCCAAAAATATCTATTGTAATATGCTTCTCTTTTTCATGACATGTGATACCATGATATAGTTGATATTGGCGTCCTACGATTCTGAGGCTTATAAGAATTCTGATACCAGTATAGGCATATATTTGCATTCACAATGTAAATATAGTCTCATTTGTTGGAAATTTTCCAATTAACTTGATTTGTTTTCTAACTCATGTTGTCATTCGCTGTTACCATTTGGTATTTCCTCATTTGTGAGCAATTCACACAAATATTCCTCTGGTCCCTTTTTAACATATCCAAATGATTAATTAGGAAGCTCAGACACTGTGGGAAGTTGAAAGGCACTTTTAAGGTCATCTGGTCCTAATGACAATCTGTATTTTTTTCCCCTCTAAACTGGTTGCAAATGCCTTACATATGTTTGTCATAAAGTCAAACCTGCTGTTTGCATGAGAAAGTAGAAGTTGGTGCTGTTTCGCACCTGTTGTTATTCTTGTTCAGTAAGAAAAACTATGTGTGAAATACATTACTGTAATTGCCTATTTGCAGAAGAATTTTTTTCTTCCAGGCAAGACTTCTAACATCATCCTACAGCCTTTGTGGACCAAAATATTTAACAAAATAAAAAGTTTTTGAGGAACCAGAATCAGAGAGAGAATACATGAGTTCTGTGAAAACAGCAAAAGAAAAAAAAATTAAAACATCAGACTACAGCAAGTACCAGAGACTGCAGGCTGACTCATACAGATCCCATACACATATAGTAAGAAATAATACCAAGAGGAAACTGAAAGGACTAATTAAATGAAGGTCATACTTGATGAATATTTCTGATGGCATTGGAATAATGCAGAAAAAGTCAAGCACTACACAGCATAGATCTTCATTTTAGAAAGGCTTCCTATACTGCACAAACAACACACACAAATCAGATTTCAGAACCTCTCTGCTGAGGTAATAGTGTGCAGCTGCCAAAACCAGACTGCTAATTCTTTTTTTAATGGCTTTAGTTGGAAAAAAGTAATAATGCAGAAAGGTATATAGGATCATCACTACAATTTACATGCATCACTTCTATAGTTGAAATTCAGGAGACTAAGAAATGAATCATCTAAGTGACTGGATGTTGGCTCAGGGGTTTACCTTAGTTGTGGTAAAACTCAGCACCTGGTGACTGAGGGCCACATTAACATATTCCATTGTTTCAGCTTGCAAATTTGGACTGTAGCTGTTTGATTTATAGGAAAAAGAGTTCTATGTTAATTGAACAAAAAGAAATGTAAAAATTTCCAGCATCAATGCTATAATAAGATCAGTATGGTGTAGAATTTAGGTAGCCTGGTCCATATTGAAATATTTACCTTAATCTGAGAAGCTTTTAGCAAATTCATTCATCTGTTGGCTTATCTAAAACTGTGCTGCAATGTCTGTACAGCCCTAGGTATATGAATTTGACTAAAATAAATATAATGGCATGGCCTGGACTCCCAGGAACAAAGAAAACAAGATGGCATAGAAGTCTCTCCCCTACATGGTGGCCTCAATAGAAGACTGTGTGGTCCAGGGGACAAAGGCAAAATGGCAGATCTCCCAGTCATGTGGTGGAGAGACAGTTAAAAATAAAATAACACAGAACCAAACTTCTGCAATAACAAAACTCCCTCTTCCTCCAAACAACAACCAACAGGGAACAAGTACAAAAGCAAAGGAAACCTGGAGTCCAAACCCAGTGCTACCAAGATGGTCACTCCACGCCACCTGCCAGGGCCTCTCCCAGTGGCGGCAACTCTGAACCCATGCAAGGAGTTTAGAGAGAAGCAAAAGGCTTCTGCCTTGTGCTCCCTTTGTGTAGAGAAGCAACTCTCTTAGGAGCCCTGCAAGAATGAAAAGAAAGCCCTCCTTGAGTGTTCTTGACTCTAAGAGGAACCCCAACATCCCTAACCTCTGCAAAACTAGGACAAGACACTCCAATTCTAGTTTTGGCCCCTGGAGCTTAAAGGGGCAGTAACAATCTCGGGCAGATTGGTGTATGAAAGATACAGAATACAATATACACTTTTTGGGTTATCAGGACACAATGTGAGAAGCCTCCTACAAAAGCGACCAAGCAAAATAATTTCTAAAGCATTAGTCTGCTGAAAGTTAACCATTAAGAACAACTCCATATATGACAGAGCAGTCAACCCCACAGTCTGATGAGAAAATTCAGAGATGCATCTCTTGAGCTTGCACGTAATCACAAACTTTGCTCATAAGTCCTCTTGTGTTCTTCTGTATTCCTTTCAAGGTTCCTTGATGCTGTAAGAAACACTTGCAAGCTGTCACATAGTGCATTGGAGAATATGCTTTTACTTACAGTACTGAAAGTTTAAAGAAAAGATATGAACACCACGTGAAAAAATTATCAGCACGTTCCATATTACCATGGTTTAACCCCAGACAGCAACTAAGCCCCACACAGACGTTCACTCACTCCACCCCTGTGGGATAGGAAAGAAAATTGGAAGTGTAAAAGTGATAAAACTCATGAGTAGAGACAAAGACATTTTAACAATTTATATTAAATAATAATAAGCAATAATAACAACAAAACAACAACAGAAGAAAAGCAGGTGATAAAAATGAAAACAATTTCTCAATATTAACCAACCTATGCCAATTCAGTCCCTGAGCAGCTCATCCCTCCACCAACTTTTTCCACTAGTTTTGTTGCAGAGCACAATGTCATATGCTGTGGAATATCCCTACAGTCAATTGGGATCAGCTATCCCAGGAGAGTCCCCTCCCAACTCCTTGTGCACCACGCACTTGTTGGGGTGAGGTAAGAAACTGAAAAGGCCTTAATGCTGTGTGAGCACCGCTCAGAAATAACAAAAACATCACTGGATTATCAACAGGTTGTGCTGTTTTCAGCAGAAATCCAAAACACAGCCGCATACCAGCTATTGTGAAAGAAAGTAACTCTATCTCAGCCAAAATCTGCACATACACATGTGGCTTTTGGCCCCTTTCTATTGCTGCTGTAAAAGCTATGCTGCCTACTGGAAGTATAATGGGCAAAGGCTCAGGACCAATGTGTATTTTCCAGTTCCATTGACTAATTGATTCATCCAGAAATGAGACACCAGAGCTTGAGGCCTTTCTCTCTCTGTGAGTCAGCTCTCCTCTCCCAGCAGTCAGCTGGGATCAGATAGTGGGTGATCAGAAACACCAGAAGAAAACTTGCAGAATTTGGACAACCACACATTAGCAAACCTAGGGTCCTCAGGGAGAGAGTGATTACTGACTGCAATAAGATGAATGTGAAGCTGTTCCTAGCATCCTCCAGTGAAAAAAGTGCTAGGAAGAACACTTGTCTTTTCCATTAAGGAATACTTGTACAAAATGTAGTGGCAGTCAACCCTAGATCCCGAGAATTTTGTTTTTTCATTCTTTGGTTGCAATGATTTCTGCGGAGATCCTAAATGAAGCTGCAGAGGTCAGCTTCAGCACAGAGGACAGGGAAAGCGCTCAAGCACTGCAGTCTGGCCTGGTACTACCAAGACAGGCTGCCACATGAGTTTCAGCCTTGGAGGTTTGAACAAAAGGTAGCCTAAGATCCAGTTCTCCCAAATTCTGATAGTCCTAGCATGCCCATCATTCCAAAGTCAGTGTTATCAGTGTCTTCTCGGAGACACTGAATATGTGCATCAATAAAGATCCCCTTGGGGACAGCCTTGGCAATATCTATTTTGTGATTCCTTAACAGCCCTGATGTCCCTTGTCAGACAAAGTGGCGAGCCACAAAAATTGTAGATGTCAAAAGATACTAAGGGAGGTAGGCATGGAGTGTTCATTTTATTGCTTTGTTAAAAGTCAGCATTTAAAACATGCCTAAAGTAGTCCTAAGGCACTTATTTATTCTTTTAGTCTTGCTTCAAAAAATGGTAAAAATGTAAGGCAAATAAATACATTCTTAGGACTGAAAAGGGTTTTGGGGGAAGCTAAAATTGTGTTTCTGTTCAGAGTTTTCCTCAAAATCATATATCTCTGACATTCCTTTAATTTCTCCTTTTATGATGTATATTAACAGAACTATGTGGTGATTTTATTCTGATTTTTATTACTCCAGAGCAAAAATCTGTGAACTGAGCTAAATAATTTAGTAATCTTACCTGTTAAACTAAGAGATGTTAAAAGGACCAATAGCCAAGGATTTCTTCAATTATTTAATTCACCTACCTGAAAATATGATACAGCCAAGCAACAGGGGCACCATTTGAACACTCATCTAAATTATATCTGTTTATTTAAAGTGTTTTGCCACTAGTATTAAAGTACTAGTGGCAAAACACTTTAAATGGTGGCAAAACACTTTAAAGTACTAAAAGCAATATGCTTCTGATTAAAACAACAACTTTTATCCTGGCAATCTTCTTCCTCTCCTAACATACTTCAATTATTAATTGAAGGGTTTTTCTCAGGAGGTAAAAAATATAATACTAAGGTTAGCTGTATTTCTCCTTTCTCTCCCGTATTTTTACCACTGATGCTAAATAATGTAATTGCTGCAAGTACCATAACTTGTAAAATCAGTGTTCAGCAGGGACTCAATCCAGCCCTAAAGCTGGAGAGCATTGCAGCCCCAAAGCTGCAAAATGATGTCAAAACACAAGTGAACAGCTTCAGTATTAGGAGAATTTTTGGCTGGTGCACAACTGTCTATTTTCATTCTGTGATCTTCATATTCCTACTCCCCTTCCCCTACCAGTAGTTGGCACTGTAGACATGTCTTTATTGTGACTTAGTGGTTTTGTGGATGGTTTTGACAAGCACTGCCAGCTTAAGTACTCTTTATATGAGTTATAGCAATAAATAAAAGGCCTTAGGTAACCTTTCCCCCTCTCCAGAGCTTATTATACAGTGTTTTGATGCAGACAGCGTTAATACCTCTAATTTTACCATCTTTTATCATCTTTATCATCTTTTTTTCATCTTTTATTGTGGTGCTGTTAGCATTTTAGGAAAGACTTGTTTCTCTGGTTGCAATATTTACAGACCTTATATGATAATGTCAGATCCCATGTACGGTCTCCCGAAGTTGCTGCAGTTAATTCGCACACAGCCATTTGTTCACCAGAGCTGAGCACACATCTGGGATTTGGCACCCTCTGTGTGGAGTTTGCAGATGGTTGGCTCCCCTGTGGAATCCTCAAGCCTCTGAAAGAGGGGTCAGCTCACCTCCCACCTACTTCTGCCATTTGAGCCCTCTGAGGGACACAGAGGGCCTGTCTATTCATCTCTGTGCCTCTCCTGATGAAACTGTCTACCCTGAACAGAAAATTGCAAGAGTCACAGACACAGAAGATCAAAGAAAGGAGCATGTGGCACAGTCTAATGAAGAATACATCTGGATAAAGGATAGGGAGCAAGGATACTGCTCCCTGCTACAGAAGTATTTCAGGAGATCTTTTTTTCACCTGAAATGCAAAGGCATTCCTTGAACCAGGACCCAAAACCTGGGCATTCTGGTAGCAATTTCCAGCCACTAAGCTACCAAAGCCTTCTTGTTTATGTTTGCTTTCCTTTGGTCTCTTGTCTTTAAGAAATGGAAGGAACATCTTTATCATTTGAGAGTTAGAAGATGGAAGCTTTTTCTTGGCCTCTGGTGTTCTTTGATTATTTTTCTGACAAGAACTTGCCACCTACCAGGCCCTTCTAACATAAGTGCAAACAGAAATAGTCTCAGCAAGTGGAACAGTCTCAAGAATGTTGAGAAATGTGTTTGCTCTGCACCTGTGTGAATCCAAGAAACCAGTTAGGAAAAAACAAAGTTTGAAACTGTTCAGCACTGCAGAGCTGCTCACATTTCATAGAGTTCTTTTTCTTTAGTTTAAAAACACTTTTAGATATTTTTATTGACTCTTTTTTCCCCTTTAACAGAAGCAGCAATGACAAACCTGCAGCAAACAATAATCAATTTATATTAAAATAAAAAGCAACACGGCAATGGTGTGCAGCTCTGCAATGTATGACTTCTATTTGTAATATATTTATGGCATATAATAGGTTAAAAATAGATTAATTTATTTCTGACCTATGAAGAAGATTAATTTTTCATTGTCCTTTTCCACAAATCTGTAATATCATACTGAATGATTGTGTATTTCAGTGTAGAAATATGGCCTATGATAACATGAATAGAAACATAAAGAAACATGAGAAATCAACAAGTTTAGATTGCCCTTCTATAACATGCCAATATAGACAATCCACATAAAACTTTTACTTAAAATTACCCATCTGGCATTTTAAAAAGGGAATATTTGTATGTGTACAAAGGAGAAACTAAAGTACCAAATGTCTGGCTACTTTATCAGAATAGCACTTTGTATCTTTTAAGAAGCTATCAGGCTATTACCTATGACTAATATATCAAGTTTCAATGCAGCTTTTATTCAAAATTTAGTAGAGATAATAGTAATATAAAAGCTACCCTCTGGATCTTATAATTAAAAGGACAAGAGCTGAGAGTCATAAGAAGGAAACGTAAAGTTAATTACTTGCTTGTGTGCAGAATAAGAAGTCTATAATCTTAAGTAGTAGCCAATTTATAGGTTTGAATTCCTGAACACTAATGTATTAGGAGAATAATTTCTACTTCTGATAATTTCTTCATATAATTATGATTAGACTCTTAGCTGTAGTTTAATTTACTATGCCACTTCCCAACACGCCTCTTTTTCTATGGTTTTGTTTACCAGAGCAAAGATTTCAGGCACTAATATTGTCTGAAAGCTTACAGTAAATCTAAACAGCAAATATGTTTTACAGTCAGTTGTAGAAGAAGATAAAAAGTAACAGTACTGCATATTTCTTAGTAGATATAAAATCCAGTGGGAGTAAAATATATTCTGAAATATTAGCTTTACTCTGTTTACTCTATGAATAAAATAAAGGTTGACTTTTAAAATTCTGTTTTCTCCAGAAATAATTTTCAGCTAAAGTTTGGTTTGTATGGCAATTTTCCAAATTTTCCAATTTTTCTTTTCAGTGTCAATTCCTCTGGGAGATTAAAAGAGTCAAGAGGCGTAATGCTGTAGATGCAGAACCAGAAGACTTTTCCAAATTGCTCTTGAGGATTTTTTATTTCCTACTGTACATCATGTACAACCCTACTTATTTCCTATTACAAATGAGAAGTAGAGGGATGAAAATTTATTTGAAAAAATATTTCAGGATTAAAGCAACAGCACAAACAGATTGTATGATGGCCAAACTGGAAAAGTAAATGAAATTTTTTAATAGTAATATATGGAAAGAAAGAAAGAAAGAAAGAAAGAAAGAAAGAAAGAAAGAAAGAAAGAAAGAAAGAAAGAAAGAAAGAAAGAAAGAAAGAAAGAAAGAAAGAAAGAAAGAAAGAAAGAAAGAAAGAAAGAAAGAAAGAAAGAAAGAAAGAAAGAAAGAAAGAAAGAAAGAAAGAAAGAAAGAAAGAAAGAAAGAAAGAAAGAAAGAAAGAAAGAAANAGGAAGGAAGGAAGGAAGGAAGGAAGGAAGGAAGGAAGGAAGGAAGGAAGGAAGGAAGGAGGGAGGGAGGGAGGGGGAATGTAGTAAACCATATTTCAGAAGATCGTAAATAACTTATGAAAAACTGCAAGTTTATCAATTTTCTATGACTAACAGGCAGGAGGCAAGACCTTCCTGTATTTTAATTATACCCTTAAAATTAATTCAGATAGAGAAAGGCCACATGCCTTTTACATAATCCTGAATAATGATAAAATAGAAACAGATTCATCTGTGTTCATCTCTAATCAGATGTACAGATATTTCAGCATAATTATTGTAACACAGATAAGCCTACTATGTCTTCCAGGAAGACTAGCTGAGCTTGCTTTCTATGACATATATGCCTAAACTTTCTTTCCTGCCAGTAGTTAAAAATCTAGAATAAGCATCACCTAATTTGGAGGACAAACTAAATCTAAGATTCATGTCTGTCCATGATGGTTACATGAGTAATACACTTTCAAAATCCTCATGTAAGTCTGAATGTCAGCTTACATTGCCAGAAAATAAAGAGATTAATTAAATAGTACCATTTTGTTAAAGTCCCATAGATCTTCTTGAATTCTGATTCAGTAAATATGCTCTTTTCTCTTCCATTTTTAATTTTACTTCCCCAATTCTTATTTTTCTAAAATTTTAAGTACTATCTTATTATGTCTCTTCATGCAATAGTTAGATCTACCCAACTACTCCACTTTCATTGCCATTTATTTTGTATTTGTAATATTAGAGTGTTATATTAGAGTATAATATACAGTGTAAGATTAGAGTTCTTTGTGCTTTCTAAAATAAAATGTTGACATGGCATATAGTTCAAGATAAAATGCTGATACCATTGTAGCTGCATAATATCTTGGATTATAGTCAAATTAAATAAAATAATTTCCCAGAAGTGACAGAATACCTTGGTGGATCTGTGTGCAATACTAAGTTATTAGGGCATAATTGTAGAAAGCATGATGTCTAACACAGAAAAAATTCACACGATGGTGTGAAAATACAATTACTGAAATAACCTTTCCTTTCCCTGAAATAGACAAAGACATTTAAAAATGTATTAACATAGGAAGGTTATACTTTTAGGAATCATTTAATAGTTTACTCTTCTACAGATGCGTCTGCAATTAATGTCATTACATAAAAATTGATGTCATAACCAGTAACAATGGCATTACCCAGAATTTGCATATGCAGAAGTTTTTTTGGGCTAAGCATCCCTTTGCACAATGAAGAGACTGGACCCTACAAGGGATTCCTTTCAAATTCAATAGATCTACTACCTTATGGGACTGTAAAGAGGTCTTGATCATTCTTTGTATTTTGGTTAGTAAGTGGTTATAATGGGCTAACAAATAGTTAATACCCTTTTAATTAATGATCAATGAGTAAGAGTATCAGTAAGGAGACTACATCCACTGTGCTATATGACTTAACCATACAGAATGTGAATATTTGTTCTTCTAATAACGGTACATATTTTTATGGGTTTATATTTGTAATGAATATTGATATATTAAAAACATACAGCTCCTTACATAACTTTAATACAAACTGAAGAGAGAGGATTGGTTTTATTCTATCAGAAGATCACTTGACAGTATTTCACAGACTTGTAAAAATGTATCCATTGGAGTCATATTAAAAGGTATTTTGATGTAGAATTTTAAAAATCATAAATTGAAGACCAGTTCTCACTGGATTTTTATCACATTTTGGAATAAAGATGGTGGAATGGCACATCTTGGTATCAGAGAGGACATACTAGTTTTCAGAGTAAATGAAGGTATTTCATCAGAGAAACATATAAATGATTACACAATTGCACTTTTTCTTGCATTCACAGATAAATAATAGCACTACAAGGAAGCTTTCTTTTTAAAGAGAAAACATATATATGAAACCAATTAAAATTCACATGAAATTAGACAATTGCACTATGACATCAGAGTGAATAGAAAATTATGTTGGTGTTGGAATGATTTACAATAGCATATTGTTGCTGCACTGTGTCATAAGGTCACTCATGTTCATTCTGTCTTCCAAAGGACAGGATGAACATNAAAGAAAGAAAGAAAGAAAGAAAGAAAGAAAGAAAGAAAGAAAGAAAGAAAGAAAGAAAGAAAGAAAGAAAGAAAGAAAGAAAGAAAATTCGCTTAATGACAGGTACCAAAGATAATCTAGTCAGAATCCAAAACTGGAGTGAACACTTTGCTACATTCAATAAAGATGAGCTTATTGTACACAACAACAAAGGCTGGGCTGTTAACTGGAATAGGACTGTGTAAACAGAAAGTATCACAGCTGAAGTGGACAGAAATTTTAAATAAAACGTATTTCAAATTAATTCTGAAAGTATAGGCATGAAATCTGAGANTTAATTTTACTTCCCCAATTCTTATTTTTCTAAAATTTTAAGTACTATCTTATTATGTCTCTTCATGCAATAGTTAGATCTACCCAACTACTCCACTTTCATTGCCATTTATTTTGTATTTGTAATATTAGAGTGTTATATTAGAGTATAATATACAGTGTAAGATTAGAGTTCTTTGTGCTTTCTAAAATAAAATGTTGACATGGCATATAGTTCAAGATAAAATGCTGATACCATTGTAGCTGCATAATATCTTGGATTATAGTCAAATTAAATAAAATAATTTCCCAGAAGTGACAGAATACCTTGGTGGATCTGTGTGCAATACTAAGTTATTAGGGCATAATTGTAGAAAGCATGATGTCTAACACAGAAAAAATTCACACGATGGTGTGAAAATACAATTACTGAAATAACCTTTCCTTTCCCTGAAATAGACAAAGACATTTAAAAATGTATTAACATAGGAAGGTTATACTTTTAGGAATCATTTAATAGTTTACTCTTCTACAGATGCGTCTGCAATTAATGTCATTACATAAAAATTGATGTCATAACCAGTAACAATGGCATTACCCAGAATTTGCATATGCAGAAGTTTTTTTGGGCTAAGCATCCCTTTGCACAATGAAGAGACTGGACCCTACAAGGGATTCCTTTCAAATTCAATAGATCTACTACCTTATGGGACTGTAAAGAGGTCTTGATCATTCTTTGTATTTTGGTTAGTAAGTGGTTATAATGGGCTAACAAATAGTTAATACCCTTTTAATTAATGATCAATGAGTAAGAGTATCAGTAAGGAGACTACATCCACTGTGCTATATGACTTAACCATACAGAATGTGAATATTTGTTCTTCTAATAACGGTACATATTTTTATGGGTTTATATTTGTAATGAATATTGATATATTAAAAACATACAGCTCCTTACATAACTTTAATACAAACTGAAGAGAGAGGATTGGTTTTATTCTATCAGAAGATCACTTGACAGTATTTCACAGACTTGTAAAAATGTATCCATTGGAGTCATATTAAAAGGTATTTTGATGTAGAATTTTAAAAATCATAAATTGAAGACCAGTTCTCACTGGATTTTTATCACATTTTGGAATAAAGATGGTGGAATGGCACATCTTGGTATCAGAGAGGACATACTAGTTTTCAGAGTAAATGAAGGTATTTCATCAGAGAAACATATAAATGATTACACAATTGCACTTTTTCTTGCATTCACAGATAAATAATAGCACTACAAGGAAGCTTTCTTTTTAAAGAGAAAACATATATATGAAACCAATTAAAATTCACATGAAATTAGACAATTGCACTATGACATCAGAGTGAATAGAAAATTATGTTGGAATGATTTACAATAGCATATTGTTGCTGCACTGTGTCATAAGGTCACTCATGTTCATTCTGTCTTCCAAAGGACAGGATGAACATCTGGGTGAGCGTTACAGCCACCTTACGAGCTGCCTTACGAGTGCCTGCCTCCAAATCAATCAGTACCTCTCTTAAATCAATACCTGTCCTAATCATNATGTTGGAATGATTTACAATAGCATATTGTTGCTGCACTGTGTCATAAGGTCACTCATGTTCATTCTGTCTTCCAAAGGACAGGATGAACATCTGGGTGAGCGTTACAGCCACCTTACGAGCTGCCTTACGAGTGCCTGCCTTCAAATCAATCAGTACCTCTCTTAAATCAATACCTGTCCTAATCATGGCAGCCTGCCAGTTTATCACTCCAGAGTAACACACCTGTGGTGTGATATTTTCAGTAGTCTTGTGCCTCTCTTCATTAGGTACAATTCCACTGCTGCTTCTTACTGTTCATTGATAAGTACCTCTCCTTCATTTTTTTTTGGCACTCGGTTTTGCAACTCAGCAGGGTTCATTTCTCAGCAATAGCAGTGGAAGGAGGTGTGAATTAGATAGCAAAGGATAATTTCATCACCCACTGCCCTATCATCACAGGATCAAGCAGGAATCAATATAGTAGATAAGGTATACTGTCTTGGAGCAATTGACTTTGTGATTCTGTAATGCAATGACATATATTTGCTGTATATCTCCAATAATGTACTTTCTGGAAGCACTACCATGTTATCTTCTGCTTTAGTTTCATTGATTCTAAAACTGGATTTGTGTTTTGGTCTGGATTGCTGGGTCTGGATCTTATTATGTATTGGACTACATTAAGAGCATGTAGTCCACTTGCATTTGCATATAAGGGTTTGGCATAATCTTTTTTTAAATCTTCTTTTATTCAGGTTAAGATACACAGCCAGAATACTCTCACAATTAATGTAGTTCCATTCTTAACTCTTGAATGTCATGTCAACCAACCTGACAGCCTTCTACAAAGAGACGGATGGCTTCACAAAAAAGGAGAGAACAGCATAGAAAATGCTGCTCTCCACAGCCTGGAGAACTTCTGGAGAACAGAAGGCTCAGGAGGTGGAGATCTTATCAGTGTATATAAATACATGATGAAAGGGAAAGGAGAAAAGAAGGACAGGCTCTTTTCAGTAACACCCAATGGCAGAACACAGGACAATGGGCACAAACTGAAACCCAGGACATTCTCTATGAACATAAGAAACTTTTTTACTGTGTGAAAGTGGCACAACTTATCCAGAGACACTGTGGAGTCTCCCTTCTTGGAAATGTTCAGAAAGAGACTGGACATGGTTCTCAGCATCCTGTTCTGGGTGACCCAGCTCTAAGCAGGGGGTCAGACCTAATGGTCTCCTGAGGCCCCTTCAGATCTCAGCACTTCCACAATTCTGCATCCACCCCTCTTTCCTGCTCACTCACATCTTCTGTTGGTTTGTACTAAAGTCCATCAAAAGCAGAATAATTTTAGGAGACTTCCACTGTTCTCAGAATCAATTAAAATATTACTTACTAAACCAAATTCTCCAATTTATATGCTAAATACATACATTGAATAGGAGCATGCACAAAACTGAGGGCATAAAAGGCTCCAGGTACTGTACATTATTTATGATGGAGTTCAACAGCTTTTTTGTGTTTCATTTCTCCTTCATCATTTAAGCCAGAGTGTTACTACTGAAGGCAAATGAAAGTATTTACAGTAGATGATCAGGAGAGGTAATTTTTTTAGGCTCATTATAAAAAAAATAGTTTTATGCTTTGGGAATTAATCTCCCATGTCCTGCAAAATATAGTACTGAGACAGGTTGTAATGGATCTAGTTTATCTGGTATTATCTTAAATACTGTAAGATATGATTTCCCCTTCAGCTAACAAGACTTTGCTAATTATTATCATGGAGGATTAAGTGTTTTGAAAGAATAGTGAGAAGGAAATTGCAGTGAAAAAAATCATATTAGAAACTTGCAGCAACACTTATTATTCCCATTAAATATGAATCATTTATTAAGAAAAGTGACTGTAAGTGATACACATGCATTCACAGATAACCCAGTGTGAGGCTTATGAAATTAATGGGAAATAAAGCAATCTTTGTAATGTCCTGTGTAATGGCTAGATGGCTAAGATAGCATGAAACACTTTTGAAGGGTCATGGCCTTATCTCCTTGCCTCACTTCTTGTCACTGTACAGCAAACTTGGTATGGTGACTTGCGCAGAAGTACTCAGGATGTGTGTCTTTTCCTTGATTAGATACATTGTATAGAAAAATCACAGTCAGACCTGGTTAAGAATGAAGTTAGAATGAGTAAAAATTAAATCAGTTGCCCTGGAAACAAGCAGAAATGCTAGTGAGTAAGGGTTATATCACAGCAGAAATTTGGGTGCCTTACCTTTTATTTATAAAAACAGGTATAAAGAACTTGAGTTTAAAAAAATGAAATTATTTATTAAAATCCTATTTTACTAATATTATTAAGAAAGAAGATCATAGATCAGAATGGTTTGGGTTGGAAGGGACCTTTAAAGGTCATCTGGGCCAATGATGCTGCAATGAGCAGGGACAACTTCAACTTGATCAGGTTGCTCAGAGCCCTGTCCAACTCTTGAATGTTTCCCAGGGATGGGACATGTACATATGGATGTATCATGGAAATGGTAAACATAAAGATTTGTCAAAGGATATAGTGTCAAATTACTCTCTCTGCATCTAACAGACGGTGGCCGTACATCTGCAGTATTGAAGTTGTGTTTAAAAGGATTATGAACCTTTTAGATGAAATGATGCAGATGTTTTCCCTAGGTTTTCAAGCACCACACTGAGGCTTTCTCCTCCAAAAGACAGGCGAACATCATGATATTTGTCAGTACTGTGGAGGAAAGCCTTTAATATGTTGAAACCACCGAGCTGTTTCCTTGCCTTTAATCTCCTATTCTCTGTACAGTTCCTGAGTTGACCCAGTAACAGACCTAAGGACTACTGTAGCTTCTCACAAAATACTTATAATTTTTGCTTAAAAAACCCACAAAAAATATAAAGTAAAGCATAAAAAAAAAATAGGAAGATGATCTGACTTGAGCTCGTTGCAGTGTTTGTTAGAGAAGTTATATTTGGTTCGTTGAGTTTGTACATCTGTGAGAGGGTGCGGGTGCCCAGGCCTCGGCAGCAGCAGCACCTCCGTGAGGGGAGGCCGGGGCTGCCCCAGTCAGATGCAGCCGGTTCCAGCCGGACGCAGCCGGTTCCAGGCAGACGCAGCCGGTTCCAGGCAGACGCAGCCGGTTCCAGCCGGACACAGCCGGTTCCAGCCGGATCTGACCACCCACCTCAGGGCATGGCTGAGCCACGGGCGGGGCGGGGCTGGATTATTTAACAAAGGGAAAAAATACTGCACAGGCAGTGAGGAGTGAGTTAAAAAAGTGAGAGAAACAGCCCCGTGAGGTGGGGAAAAGAGGAGGAAGAGGGGAGGAGGTGATCCAGGCACCAGAGCAGAGATTGTCCTGCAGCCTATGGAGGGAACATGGGGGGCAGACACCTACAGTGCAGCCCATGGAATACCCCACGTTAGGGCAGG
Organism: Leptocoma aspasia; assembly: GCA_013399835.1. NCBI lineage: Eukaryota > Metazoa > Chordata > Aves > Passeriformes > Nectariniidae > Leptocoma > Leptocoma aspasia. The sequence continues at coordinate 232,004 of VXAX01000637.1, read as the reverse complement.
GGGATATTCCCTGAAGAACTGCAGCTCATAGAGACCCCAGACCAGAGCAGACTTAACCTGAGTGACTGCAGCCCATGAAAATGATCCACACCAAAGCAGAAGAAAGGAGTGAGGAGGAAGGAGCAGCAGAGAGGAACCACTGTTTACTGACCATAGACCCCTGCTCCCCGTTTCCCCTGTGCTTCTCAGGGAGCAAGAGAGTCAGGACAGGGGGGAGGAAAAGTGTTGGTTTAATGTATGTTTCTCACTATCTGAATCTATTTTTATTGGCAACAAGTGAAATTATTTTTCCTCATGTCAAACATGGTTTGTCTGTAACGGTCACTGGTAAGTGATCTTGAATTTATCTCAGCCCACAAGCTCTCTCATCCTACTTTTTGCCTTGTCCCACTGAGGATGGGAAGTGAGTGAGCAGCTGGATGGGAGTTTGGCTGCTGGCCAAGGCTAATTTGCCATTTTACATGAGTCTTTTTCATCTTAAAATTTAGCTGACAGATGAGCAATCATCAAATCAAAAAATATTCCTGCAAAGATTTCTCTCTAAAATGCTCATCAGAACATGAATGTGTTCCCTTGTGACAATAAAAAGGTAGACATTTTATGTCCAACTTAGATCCCTTTCTGCAATCTAATTTGGTTTAGATTTCATTAGAGCTCTCTAACAAGCTTTAGTTTAAGAAATAACAGGGTTATGATGTCTAATAAACATTTCTATCTCAGGAATTTTGTTATTAAAGCTTATCCTTGATTTCTTTTGTAAATCCAGATATAAAGGCTGCCTTCATTCCTTCTCTTTCATTTATAATGTCCAGATTCCAAAAAAACCAAGAGTTATTATGCTATATTTTATATTTATTAGTGTATATTTTGTATCTGACTCTTTTCTTCTGAGTAGACTCTGTTTACATTGGTTTTCCTCTTACTGTTACACACCATTTCTTCAATTTATCAAAAATGTTACGTGCCTCCCAAGGTTCTTGTGATCTCTCCGAAATTGGCCTTGTCAGCAAATTTTATCAAGCACTTTCATCTTTAATTCACTAAACACAGAGTTTCTATGTAAGAAAAAGTATAAACTAGAGCTTACAGCTGGGAATTCCTCTGTGACAATGTAAGAAAGAGGCTTCTGTTTCCATTAAAACCAAACATTTACTTTTACATTTAATTATAGTCAAAATTTGAATAAATGTGTAATACAATATGTTAGAACTATAGACATAAATTGAAAAGTGGTAAGGTGTGCCAAATTTTCCAGTTTTTATATGAATTATAGCAGCCAGATTAGTGGTCTTGTATATTCCCTCATCTGGTTCTTCATAGTGTTTCAAGACTACATTAACTTCTTTAACAGACTGAATCATAAACCAGAACAAAAATAAACAAAAAAAAAGTACTTTGTTATAAATTTTGATCCTTCTGCAAATGCAAAAAGTCTTCCCTTATCAGGAATCTGGACAATGAATTACCTTCCATGGCTTCCAATGCTTCCTCATTCATAATCTGAATATTGAAATGATTATGAAGTGGAAAAAAAAGGTGGGGACAGAATAAGCTCACAAAACCCAGTAATGGATACATGGGCATGTTTGTTGCTTAGAGAATCTACCCAATCTGAGAAGTCCCAATTTATGGTTAAATGCAACTTCCTTCAGCATAAGTGTTGGTGCACACAGATTACATACCCCATTCTCCCTCCCCTCTTATCAGCTGTTCCTTCAAACCCTGCACTGTCTCACAACAAAATCACACAGCTGTTTGTGAGGTTTTCTGCTTTATCATTTAAAAACCTGGCACCAATGAAAAATAACCCTTTAAAGATGACTCATTCAAGAAAAAATTGCTTCTAGCATTATTTTCTGTCTTTCACTCAATCTACTCACAGTTTAACACTCAGGATTTGTAGAATGCTGGCCTTAAGTCCATCAAAATATCTAAAAAAAAACCTGTTCCAGATGAAGAAATTATATTCATGTGTACAGCAGCTAAGGAAGTCTTCTTTAGGGACATTCAAAACTAATAATAACTATAATAACTAATAATTAAAACTAGTTAATTGAGGTTTCAATTCTCGGCAATAAATCTTGCCTCTGTGTGATCCACCACTTCAGAAATCCACAGATCCACTCACCAAAAACTGATATATTTAGTATTTAGCAACACTAAATTTTTTTACTGCATATACATCAAATTTCTTTGTCTATTCATCTATAAGCAATTTAGCTCTATTAGAACAGAAAATTCAAGAGCACATATACAAAATTAAAAAAGCAGTACGTTCCACTGCAGTTGAAATATAATGCAATAATCGAAGGAAGTGGAGAAAGCATGAAGAGTCAGCCTTATCATAGATACTTTCAGTTACTGTAATATTGTAGCAGAGATTTTAATGGAATGCAAAACACACTTAAGTATGTAACTGTTTTTTTGTTTCAGAATCAAAGTCAGTTATAATTTAATCTGTATTTATTTCACTTACCCTATAGCCTAGTTTTCCACATACATCCATATTCGTACTTCTAAATATATTTACCTGGGTTTTTTTAATTTATGCATAATTTAAACCACCACAAAAAGCATACAAGAAGAAATTAGTGTAAAGAAAAATGTACTCTGAGCTTTTCCACTGAAATTCTCGTTCTGAACTGTGTCTTTAGTTGAATGACTTTTACTTTTTTTAACATTCAGTAATCAATACACCAGTCAATAATATTAGGTGCTCAGAATCTTAATGATAGAATTATTAAGGTTTTCTTTGTTTCATACTGCCCAATTTTCATGGATGTTTTTAGGGGGAGAGTTATTACCTGATATTCTCATGATTATGGGATATTTATTTCCATATCCTCTTTACCTCCCAATACTACATTTTCTTCCTCTGCCTCTGCTACTAACCCCATTCCCTGTTTCATTTTGGCTTATATCAGAACAACTTCTTCTCTTGAAATCTATGCTAGTTTTGTGTGGGGTAGATTTAATTTTCTTCCCAGTGGCTGGTATGGGGCTGTGTTTTGGATTTGTGCTGAAGACAGGGTTAATAATCCAGAGATGTTTTTGTTATTGCTGAACAGGGGTTACACAGAGCCAAGGCCTTTTCTGCTTTTTGTACTGCCACGCTGGTGAGGAGGCTGCAGGTGCATGGGGGGTTGGGAAGAGACGCAGCCAGGACAGGTGATCCAGATTGACCAGAGGGATATTCCAGAGAATCATGGTTAGTATGTAAAGTGGAGGGAAGAAGGGAGATGGAGCGGACATTTGGAGTGATGACATTTGTCTTCCCAAGTAAACAATGCTTGTGATGGGAACCCTGCTCTCCTGGAGATGGCTGAACACCTGCCTGCCCTTAGGAAGCAATGAATTTATTCCTCGCTTTGCTTTGCTTTGCTTGTATGTGTGGCTTGCTTTCCCTGTTGAACTGCCTTTGTCTCAGTCCATGAATTCTCTTATCTTTTACCCTTCCAGTTCTCTCCCCAGTCTTGCTGATGGGGGAAACAGGAAGTTTCCCTGGGGCCTGGGGAACCAGGCCTGGGGCCTGGTTGCTGGCTGGACTAAACCATGACAACATCCCAAATAACCTCCTTAAAACACATCTGTTGCTACAAATGAAATAAAATGACAGAATCTTCCACTGTTGATAAAGCAAAGCTAGCAGTATAATTTTTGTTGTCCTATTGGATGCAGGAGCATGGGCTGCACTTGCAGTATAATGATTTGCCTCTACTTTTATTCAAATAACAGCAATCCTTTTTTTCTCTAAGTCTATGACAAATTTATATTATGAGTCACTTTCTGTAAGGTCACTGTAGGTGCATTACATCACGGGGAGGTACAACTCAGCATTGCATTTCTGTATTTTATCACTGGAACAATTCTGCCAAGTTTTGTCAGCAGGATGAAGGGTCAGGTTCAAAATCTGTGAGTTCTTTGTAAAATTACAAAACAAAACCAGATGAATATTCATTCAAGCACCTGGGAAAATGAAACTCTTCCTCTCAAGGCCAAAGGTAGTCAATACTTTTTTCCAGGAGTTTATATTTTTGTGCATATAATAAAACAAACAGAAATAAAACCCAAAGCATTTATATTAAGGTGAAAGAGAGCACAGGCAGGAATTAGCAGGAATTAGCCAGGAATTAGCAAAATGTAATGTATGAAGCACATAGCCAAAAATTAATTTTGACAATAAACTTTTTCCTTTGCTTCTTTTTGTTCTGACACAAGTATCCATTGAATAAGTGTCCTGTTGACACACTTACCTCTTGGTTTTATTTCCTTGTGGCTCGGATTTGTTTCTTTTACTTAGTGAACGGTCAGACTCAGGAATTCACTTCCATGGGTCCATTTTGAGCCCCTCAGTGGAAAAACTCAGTGGCTTCTTTGGACATGCGCACACAACTCTTCTGCTCTCATTAGCAGAGCTTTAGTACTAAAGTACCTAATTTATGATCAGCCCAGAGCCGTCTTGTACATGGTCTGCTCAGACAATGAACAGAGGATCTTTCTAAACCCACTCTGTAAGTGGAGTACACCCATTAAATGACCTCTTGACCACATCTTCAAGCATCTTTGCAATAACCTGGTGAACCATGAGCATCTACTTCAGATTTGTAAATGCTGTGCAGAAAATAGCTTATATTTTTTCCCAGGTGAGCTGCTGTAGATAACAATCTGTAACAATTTGCAGCAAAGAAATGCCCTTTTATTTTTCGTGCCAAAACTATCCTGATTTTAGCTCTGTGCTTATTTTGAGAACTGGTTTAAATTCTGATTCAGCTCTTGATGCAACCTAGAGCTTCAGCAGAATGTGTCTTCCATCTGATTTCTCCTCTTGATTCAGCTGTAAATTGCAGAGTAGTCATTCGGTTTTGACGCATGAAAACAAATGGAGTAAAATGGTCCTTAGCCACCACACATTCATTTTTTCTCATTTATTTCAGCTGTGTCTAGAAGCTAGAAGATGGCAAATCTAGTTTCTTTGTTTGGTGTGGAAGAATGACTAGTGAAAGCTGAAATGCTATCAGCCTTTAAGCCCTTTAGATTGGAAATGTAGAATCAATTCTGAGATTTGGTGTTTGTATTTGTTGGTTTATATTCCAGTTGAGTATCTGGACCACAGTCTAAATTAACCAAATGTGATCATCTAATACCTGTAGCAAATTAATAAAAAACTGAAATATAATTAATTCAAGTTTCCACTGAGCCATAACCCAAACAACCTCTGATACTAGAAATGCAGTTGACAGCTTTCTATCAAAGAAGGTAGTTTGTCCAAGTCAAAAACAAAGCTACAGTTAGTTTCAGTGGTAAAGACCAAACCGTAGATGTTTAAATCTTAGAAGTGGAGTTCTGTTTCTGTTTGACCTCCTAGATGACCTAAGGTTATAGACGATTTGAAACAGATGATGCAGAAACAAAAACAATGATACCACCAACAGTTAAAGATTGGGAATGAATTGAGGCTTTTTTCCATATGTTCTTCAGAACGTAAAGGCAAGGTTCTTGGACTCACTAATCAGCAAATCTGTTCTACTTGGTGGACAGTTTAATTCTTCATTCATTATTTGCCTTCATTTGGAGGGTGCTTGTTTCTAGTGTGATAATTCTTTTTCTGTGTAAAGAAAATGAAATAGCATGAGGCAAAAGAAATAAAGGGAGTTTTAAGAAAATTATTTCCTTAAAAGTTCTTCACATACACCTTTTGCCATTTTGTAACACTCTTATTTATGCATATTTTCTACATGATACCTCATGAACTTGTATATAGAAAGGTGAAAGAAGTCACTTTCAAATCTGGAGAAAGATTTCACTCCTGAAAAATAACAGGTCTCTTACGGAAAGTAAGAGCAAGAAAAACAAGACTAAAAAATTAAAAACTATGCATGATTTTGGTTAAAATATGTTCACAAAATACTGATTTAAAATCAGAAGAGCCAGGAGATGTTCATAATTTCACTAAGTTTCAAAAAGTCAAAGAGAAGACATTTTGCTTGAAAGCTGTCCAACACTAGAAAAAGACAGGTTCATCCCCATATGTCTGCATCTGCCAGTACTCAGTAGAGGGCATAACAGGCAAATCATATGTCTTAAGTTATTTCTGATTTATTAGAAACATAGCTCTGCATCCATACTGGCTGAAAACTTCAAATACAGAAGGACAAGGTCCATCAAGAAAAGATCTTTGATAAGGATTCTGTTTGTTAGATGATCAAAAGTTTAATATTCTGTTTTGAATTAATAGACGGGATGTTTCTGCTATCAGCAAACCGTATCTATTCCCTCTTTGCTGATGATCACAAAAAGCCTTCCTTCTATGCTGTTGCTCTTTTTCTGCAGGTTGACTGACACATTTCCTACAATTTTTTTCCTGATCTATTTCCCTCTTTTCTAAGCATGAAAAGCTAGCAGGAAGACTGAAGACGAGACATGGTCTACGAAGGATATTTAGCATTGTATCTCTTCTACCATATCTATCCAGAACTTCTGAGTGAATCAGAATGTGGATGAAACTGTGAGTTTATGAAATGAAAAGGTATAATCTGTATAAAACATCAGAAAGCTAGTAGAATTGACAGAAGCAATTGTTCTTAGCACATGAACCACTTTGAGTGTAATTCTTTGAGCATTTTCAAGTGTTCTTAGGCTGCAGCTCATTGGCCTTTCAGCTCCTGGTAGAGTTGTTTTGCCAACTGTTCTGCATATCCTTAGTCACTACATCAGAATTAATAAACATCTGCAGAAATAAATAGTGTCAGTAACCTTCCTTCTCCAAAATATACCCCATTCTATTTAACAGCATGACTCCACAGTAATTTAAATAATTTTGGATAGGGGAAGACTGTTAAAGCTATTCAGGTCTCATGTCTTTTTGCTGTCTTGACATTGTCTTCATTCACAACAGAAGGCTGCATTTTTTTTAAAGTGTATACAGCCTGTTGAAACAAGATTTTACGAAAACTCAAACACCTAAAAAATTCTGAAAAACCTACTGAACTGAATTATGTGCAGCATTTCAATGTGTAATTCTGACTTTGAAGATAATTTTATTTATTTACATGTTTATTATTTATTATTTATTTATTTACAGATTATCTGTGTTTTCAGGTAACACAAGATCTATGCAAATCTTACAGTTGTTGATTTGCATCTTGGTAATTCAGCTGATCCCACTTCTCCAAGTCTCACCTCTCTTTTTCAATAACAAGTTGCAGAATTAAAAATGTTGAAGCATGGTCTAAATTTTCAAGAATGGATAGTCATTTAAGATGGCTGAAACAGCTGGGAATCAAGCACATGAAATTTTATAGACGCAAGAGCTAGCTTACAACCAGTGAATTGCTGAATGTTTTGGAGAAAATAGGCTTAAAAACAACACAAGAACTGAATCATTTAAATGATGCACTACAAAATTCTGAAACACAACTGAGCTTATATTTTCTGTTCTTTATTCTTGTTCTGAATTGCTCTGCAGTACACATTTACCATACTGACAGTAATGGCAATATCAGGATATAGACAAAACAATAGACCTCATCTTTGTGTTGAAAGTGCCAATAGCAAAAATTAGAGATCAGCATGGTTAGCGGCCCAGTCCAATCCATTAAGGGATTAATTTATTTTAAGAATAGAATTTTGTAAAAATAAAAACCAAACAAATAAACAAACAAACAAGCCCAAGCCAAAGGGAAAAAAAAAAAAGGGGAGTGGTGTACCAGGTAAAAACATAGCTTCTCTGTTGGATAGCCCTTCCAGGTTTTAAATGCAAGCAAATTAGAGTACCAGTCTTTTCAAAGCAGAGAACAATAGTTGTTTGCAGACTTGTAATTCACAATGGCAATATCTTTTTAATTTTTTTTTATTTTTACATCATGGAATAAAAATATTTCCTGTCTATCTCCAGCAACAGGAAAGAATTGTGGCATTTTGTCAGTGGAGAAAATAAATAGTAGAATTACATCAGTCTTTGGAGCCATGGAGAAAGTACTTCTGGACACTTGAAGGAATATAAATTGATTTGTAAGGCATCCCCTGTTCTCTTCTTAAATCGGTTTGGCAGGAGGAAGGGTTTGGGGCTGGGACTCTTCCCCTTTTCTAAACCCAGAGATTGGCATCCCAAAGATGGATGCAGGTAAAAATACACACTGATGGCCTTTGTTTCAGACCCTTCACTGGTAGAACTTGAGGAACAGCCTCAGTTCCAGTGAAAATTCACCTACACAGCTAACCCAAATTTAGGAGCACATTAGATTCCTTACATTTATACATTCAGCTAAGAGGACTGTTATCAGATGGCTGAGTTATCTAATCACCCAGGACTTTCACTTTCAGTGATGAAAAGAAATAGGTGTCTACAGTAATTCAGTCTTATCTAAGAACACAGATCAGAGTGAACTGCCTTCTGAAAATATCTGTCATTTCCTCTCTTCATTGAACAGCAAAGCTCCTCAGTTAAGCAGTTGAAACTAGGAGAGATAAATCTGGGCCTATTAGTCCCAGAGGCACTACAACCTTTAAAAGTGCTAAGGGTCTGCTTTAAACTTCTGCTAAAGGAGTACCAGGGTTTTGCTATTCTGCTTGTACATGGCTAAACTGTTGTCTTAATGATCTTCTTTCTGGTTAATAAAATTATAATTTAAAATTCTATTCTCTCTTTACATTTGCTAAATTTATGCTTTATACTGGATACTAATCATGTGTTACTTGGAAATCCAATACTATGAAAAACTGATGGTAGCACAGGATAGGATCTTCATTTTGTGGGACAAAGTGCTGAATAAAAGCAATCCATTTTACTAGCTGAGATAATCTGTAATTTTAACAGCTCTTGTTAATAGAGAGCAGACATGATTCTTTGGCAGTTAAATCTAACATGTTCACATCAAATTGTGTTGTTTGACTCCTTTTTGAAAGTTGACCACTAGTGAAATAAAGTAGCTGATTGAAAAAAATTGATAACTTAAATTCAGTTGTCCAGGTTTTTTTCTTATAATCTCAAAGCTCAGTCCAAAGGGCTGTGTGCATATGGAAGAAGGAAAACTCACCATCTTAGAGAAAGTCTTAATGAAACCAGTGACTGTTAGATGAGATTCTTCACACAAATCTGGTCTATCCTGATTTACAACACCCATTTTTTAATAACCATAACAGTTTCTGGGAGATGATAATCAACTGGGCAAGCGGTGAGAATACATTTAGGTTCTTCCAATTCACAGCGTTGTTGTTGATAAAGAGCCTCACCAAATAACTTGGTCTTCTCCACATGGAAGCAAGTGACATTTTTTTGGTTCTTCAGTCACACTGCATCAAATAATTAATATTTAAAACAACGATTTTTTCACTCATACATTTGGCAGCCTACTACAAATAATAATCAATAAAAATACTTACAGTTCTCAAAGAACTTTGTGGATTATGTGTTTGTTTAGGCACTTTTACAATTTACCCTCTGGATTGAAAAAAAAAAGGCATTACTGAAATAATACTGCTCTTTGATTTGATACACTCCAAAATTATGAGCCCAGTCAAAAAAATCACAGAAGTGCTAAGTTTGGATGGCATCTCTGGAGATCACCTAGTCCTACTTCCAGCTCAGAGTAGGGTCACCTGAATAAGGTGCCCAGGACTGACTAAATCTGGCCTCTGTGATGGGGGTGTCTGCGTGAGTGGCTAAGAGCAACTGATGCCTGTGTAAGGGCTTTCCCATGGTCTCACTCAACATCCTTGTCTCTAATAGGAGAGATGGATTTGAAGGATGATATATTTGATGGATAAGGGACAAGCTGGATGGATGCACGCAAAGAGCTGCAGTCAGTGATTCAATGTCCAAATACAAAATGGCATCAAGTGGTGTATCTCCACATCAGGACCAGTACTGTTCAATATCTTTATTAATTTTACAGACAGTGATCAGTAAAATATCTTCGATAAGAAACTTGATTAGCACTTGTTTTCCATTCCTTTTTCAGAAATATCTGGAGATTGTAACAATATTCTTCTTGCACTACAAATACTGCAAATCTATGTGCATCCGTGCACTTTCACTTACCTGCATAAACATAAAAGATTAATAAACAAGCTAACTTATGCTGATCTTGAATGGAACTGGTTTTCTGATCCTTACTGATTCTTTGCTTTCAGAACATATTACTGAGACTTGCTAACAAAGCACATGTGTCACTCACCTCATGTGCTAGCCTGCATAAAAATGAGTAATCTGCTATTGCCTGCTGTTAATGAAGACAACTGTATTACTTTATTGCTTGTTTTTATTACTTTAGATTTGCATACCTTCCAAAATGTAGTCTCATCCCCTAATATCAAAGGGATGATTTATGATTCATCTTATCTTTTTTCCTACTTAAAGTGATAGAAAATTGGAAAATAATCTGTGTTCAGACACAAGTTGGTAAAAACACATGGTTGTCCATATACTACCATTAAAGTACTTTAAATATAGGAGGAGTTTTCCCAGGTCCACTCACATATGCTACAAAATTTCTGCTAAATGCTTTCTCTCAGTAAATCTGCTGAGTAAATAAAACCTTCATAGATTTTTTGGTCTTTTCTCATTTGTCCTGTATTATGGCTGTGTAAGTAAAATCCTCAGACTGTGTAATCCCTATCTGTAATGTCCAAAAATATCTTTACCTAAAAAACACATATCCAGTTTTTTTTTCCAACAGTTAGTATACATTGACCCTCTGAATTGAGTAGACACCATGAGGTAAAGAATTACATCTACAATGCAATGCATCTTTATGCCATTTTTCAAAGTATGCTCATAAACTCTATCTGTTCAGTCATGAAAAACATCCAGTTGAGTAGTTAACAAAATAGCAAATAATTTTAAGATGAATTTCCAGAATGTTCCCCACAAATCCTTTCTATTAAAGAAGTTGTTCTGTCATATCAGCAGTGTCACTTGCTACAACAAAGCCACATAGATTCATGAGGCCATAGAAGGCACATGGCCTCTTCCAGCTGCAGCAAGGCTGAAATGCATGGCTACAAAAAGAGCTAAGGATTTCTAATACCCAGGCTCTGAAGAGTTTTTATTTTGTTCCAGTTTTTGTCAAGGCTTGACATAAAAAAAAGGCAGGTGACAGAATCAGAGTAAATCTGAAGCAGAGAAGACTTTTCCTGCTAGCAAGCAAACAATGAGTCAGCTGAGCAGAATGATCCCACATCAAGTTAGAATGAGCTGCTGGAGATAGCCAGTGTACCAGAATCTAATATGCACTTAAAATTCTGGCTTTTTCAGCTTTGAACAAGAATTGCTTTTCATCTACAAGAAAATTGAGGAGACAGGACACCACTACTTTAATTTACCACAATAGCAAGTGTGGCAATTTTAACTCCCAGAGAGGTTTGAAGAAATATTAAAGCTATATAATTTTATTTTGGATTCTTAACTCTTGTCATTGGTGATAAATCTTTGATCACCAGCAAGTCCCGCAGAGAGAAAGCCATGTTTTCTACCAGGATCAGCAATGGGCTTATTCTATTTAAGTCATCATGCAATTTCTAGATGTTGATAGTCCAAGACTGAGAAGGCCACTGTGATCTCTGATATCTAGCAAATATGTGGCCACCAGGTTTACCTGAATTTTCATGTTTTCTTTATCTAAACCTTTTCTTGTACCTAATTCATTCATGCCTTACATCATAATCCAAATTTTACTCACCTCAGGCTTTAATCTTTAGATTTTGTTATAACCTTGCTTACTAGATTTGGAAAGCTTTCAACCAGCAGTTTTCTGTTCCTTATGTAGCTACTCATAGACAAAAGTCAAGTCTCCCTTTTGCCTCTTCTGTGGGCAACTCATCTCAGCATACACCAGAAACATCTGAGCAGACTTTACACTAGTTAGTTTGAGCTCATTCTTATGCACTCTCCTGTGGAATCATGACCCGATTTTCCTCTACAAACTTCTGTTTCTAGAGTATAGATGTGCATTGTCAATGACTTTTTCAGTCTCTTGTTGATAGCAGAGTATCAAATATAGAAAGATTTTAGAAGAAACAAACATTTTATTTTCTGTTCAAGAATTATGAAATTTATGACTCTAAACCCAAACAATTTCTGTACAAATAGTTTTTACTACCAGTGTTTTCTTTTTTGGTGCTTTATCTTTCTTCTCTCTCTTTTTTTTTTTTTTTTGACAGGAGGAAGGATTTTATTTACAAAACCTTTTTCCTTTCTCAGAATTCCCTCTATCCCCCAAAGTTTTTAGCCTATGCAGATTGATTCAACAGCTGTTAAAATCAGTTGGAAAATTAGGCTTATCTGCGGTAGGTTTCAGACTGAAAATAAAAGTCAACATATATTTACACTATCATGCTAAGTTACAGTTTTAGTTTTGAGTACAAAGAAGATACATTTCACCTAAAATCTGTGTCTAAAAAAGATTCATGCTTAAGTCTAACTCAGTTACTCCCCATATATATAATGGTGTATAAGAAGTATCTTCACCAAATGACTCAAAGCATCATAAAATAGGTGTCTAAAATGAGTTAGTTACCTGAGTCACCCTCTCTAAGTATATTTTTCTTTTCACTGGCTATAGAAAGGATTATTATCCTAGATTTAGAATAACATCTTTTAGGTATTTCAGGAATGATTCAGGTGCCTATACAGAGATCCTGAAGATTATCTGAGCTATCCTCATGGAGCCAACCGAGACAACACAGAAGCGGAGGCCCACATCCATCTGCAGCACTCTGAGCACTCAAAGGTGAGTCTCCTGAGGTTTTGGAAGGATAATTTGATCAGAACCATGAAGGCCATGAGCCTACTGGATATATTCAGGCACAGGTTTGTGTGCCAAAGTAGCCCTGAGCATAGATGTGCATAGGCATGCAAGTTAAAGCAACTTAATGGGAGGTAAAAGCAAGGACAGGTTTCCTAAAGATTGGTGCTCCACAAACAGTTCTCCTCTGTCTGAGTGGTGATATTACACAGTGCTGTGCTCTGCAGACCTTCCAGTCACTAAGACTATGAACTACATATTAGTCAAACTTGAGGCATATAGAATCAAGAATTAGAACCTCAAAAGCTCTGCCTTATCTAGCTGATTTCTGGAGAAACCTCTACTTCTTTTAATTCACCTTTCTTGAATTAAAGCACCAGAACAGTGAAGCAAAGACAAAAAAAATCTCTCATAGTTTAAATAAATTGTCTGATCACTGAAATAATGATTCATTTTTTCCTTTTTGTCTTTCCTTTCTGCTCAAAAAATAGTAATTAAATAATTCGAAGTAGAAGAGTTTTGCATTTCCTTCTGGCAACAAGAAGAATGAGATTAAATGGACAGGTTTTGGTCTCTTCCCACCTAGGGAGGGCCACTTCTGGTTTAGGCACTTAAATCAGGGACCTGATGAATAAAAATCAGCTGTAACTCACAATCATTGCTTGAAGCTATGCTAAGGCACATGGAGGACAGGAGGTGATTCGAGATAGCCAGCACAGCTTCACCACAGGCAAATCCTGCCTGACCAATCCAGTGGTCTTCCTTCAGTGGACTGACTGCATAACTGGACAAAGCAAGAGCTACAGATATCATTTATCTGATCTTGTGTAAAGACTTAGTCCTCAAGACATCCTTCTCTCTAAATTAGAGAGAGATGGATTTGATGGATGGACTGTTAGATAAATAAGAAAGTAATTGGACAGTCACATCCAGAGGGTAGTGGTCAAAGGCTCAGAATGCAAGTGCACATCAGTGACAAGTGTCATCCCTCAGGGGTCCATATTGGAACCATTATTATTTAATATCTTAATTAATGACATAGACAAAGGGATCTGGTACACCCTCAGCAAATTTGCAGATGACACCAAGCTGTGGTGCAGTGACACTCCTGAAGGACAGGATGCCATCCAGAGGGGCCTGGACAAGATGGAGAAATGGCTCATGGGAATCTCATGAGGTGTAACAAAACCAAGGGCAAGCTGCTGCACCTGGGTCGGAGCAACCCCCAGTACCCACACAGGCTGAGGATGAGCAGATCCAGAGCAGCCTGGCTGAGAAGGACTTGGGGGTGCAGGGCAGGTGAGAGGCTGGACATGACCCAGCCAGGGGAACTCACAGCCTGGAGAGCCAAACGTGCCCTGGGCTGCATCAGAGGCAGCGTGGGGAGGGGATTCTGCTCTGGTGAGAGCCCACCTGCAGTGCTGCATCCAGCCCAACACAGGAAGGACATGGATCTGTTGGACAGAGTCCAGAGGAAGCCACCAAGAGGATCAGAGGGATGGAGCAGCTCTGCTATGAGGAAAGGCTGAGAGAATTGGCTTTATTCAGCCTGGAAAAGAAATGGTCTGGAAAAGAGGTGACCTAATTGCAGCCTTCCAGCACATGAAGGGAGCTTGCAAGAAAAATGGAGCGGGACATTTTACAAGGGTGTGTTGTGGAAGGACAATGGGGAATGGCTTCAAAATAAGAGACAGAAAGTTTAATTTAGATACTGGGAAAATATTCTTTGAGGGTGGTGAGACACTGGAACAGGTTGCCCAGAAAAGCTGTGGATGCCCCATCCCTGGAGGTGTTCAAGGCCAGGTCGGATGGAGCTCTGAATAAGCTGATCTAGTGGAAGGTGTCCCTGCTCAAGGCAGAGGGATTGGGATTGGAACTGGTGATCTTTAAAGTCCCTTCCAGCTGAGAACATGGTTTGATGGATCAGAGTGGATCTATTGCACTGTGTGCATTACTAGCCTATCTCAAATGTGTTTAATGTGCATTAGATTAAACTTTTTTCTCTGAAACTTAAAATAATATATTTGTCTTACATCTATGATGAAAATTAAGAGTGTGTAGGTGGCAGCATACAACAGACAGTTGACAATGGAGGTCTCTGCAGAGATTCTCTCTACCTCCTACCCAGCCTTGAAGGAATTCAGTTCAGAATTAAGATACCTAGATGCAGGTGTTTACATACAAATATCTGTAGGTGTGCTGTTTCTTAAATTTTCCTTATATTCAATGGACTATTAGTCAACAGAATCAATCAAAATTAGAAGTTACTCAGCTCACCATAAAAAAAGGTATCTAGTGGTATAATCTGGAATTGAATTTTGCACACTATCACTAAATATCAACAGTTGAACCACTTCCATGAGGTGATTATTTGTCCACTCTGACTGCAGAGAGATCCTAGACCAGTAGATTAGCTCAGAAACCTAATTCTTACATGGCTAGGATTAAACGAGATCAGTCTCACTGGTTTTATTGCAAGATTTTTCTTTTGTCTCACTCTCATATTCATCCTTTGGCCATTATTTCTGCAAATTTCTCCACTACATTATAAGTAAACTGCTAATATTGTTAGCAGTGGTTGAAAAAAAATGGGGACATATCCTGATTGTTTTAATTTATTTTCTCAAGTTTCTGTAGACAAGTTTCAAAAGGAAAGAGGTAAGCAGGTCTTGGCTTCTCAATGGAAAAATAATCTGATAAAGTGCTATTTTCCTAACATGCATTTTTGGTTGCTCAAGACAGTCAGACTAACAGAAAATAAAATATTTGAAAGCAAAATGACTTGTAATGATGAATCACAGCTGAGAAAGGGGATATACCAAATCGGCTTCTTGGCTGTATTGATTTCAGTGTACAGACAGCTCAATCTCTGATGTAATGGGAAGCACCATCCATGGCACTTCCCTTAGGACTAAGAGGCTTTATGCTATTACATGAATGTCTCCTAAATGAGGATGAGGATTAATTTTCAGAACTCTGAAACAAAAACTGTAAGTAAGTTTTGCTGTCTCACACTCAGTTGGATCTGTTACTTAGTAACTCCCACTACTTTTATTCTCCAAATTGCAGTAAATTGGCCCTGACTTTTTGACAGGCCTTATCTCATGCAAACCACTATTTTATTTTGTATTGTTTTTCTAAATTAAAAGAGCAAATCATACAAATTAAATCCCCCCCAAAGTGTTCTGTTGAAATATGCACCTAGACACGCCGAGCTGGGAAAAATATGAACTCTTGATCCCTTTCTCGAAATCTGACACAGAGACCTGATGTCAACAAACTTTATTTTCAAGAGATACAGGGTTTAGGATTGTGTCTTTACTATTGGAAAGTCATTGATTAAATTAAATACAGCGCAATTTGAGACCTAGTCAAATGAAGCACAATGCTTTTCCACAAAGAAATTCTAAGAGTCCACAATTTCCTTAATGATGTTAGTGTTCAAATATATACATACCATGTACAGCATATTCATGCTGAAATTTACAATATCCATTTCCTGTCTCTGTCTTTCTTCTTATTTGTATATAGTTCAGGGAGTGGACTATAATAATATGATCTGTTGAGAGCACTGAATCTCCAAATAAAATGTTTCCAGCAGCATGATTCTTATTGGCTCACAACTACTAAACTCTGACTTGGATACCCATACAAATGCAGGCTGTTAAATTATAGGTTCATGTTTGATATTGTTAATGGAAATATATTTTTATGTATAAACAAATATGGACCAATGGCACACAGAACAAAAGCCATGTGCTACTTAGATTAAGCCTTTATCTGTGTTAAAATCATTGTGTTATCCTGAAATGTGATCATTTTTATTTTGACTGGAACATGGAATTTTTTCTCTTTTTTGAATGGTTTTTGGTAGGCATGTTGTTAGAGAGACTGACAAGGCAGACACACAGAGTAAATTAAAAATAAAGCGCAGTGTTCATTTTAACAGACACAGATATTTTTAAAATGAGATAGCAACAGAGCTATGTTACTCTGAATCTTTCATTAATAGCATGTGAGTTGTCTTTCAGTATTACAGCAAATACAGCTGAAATTCATTCAACATGCAACAGCCTGATGCTTCTATCACTCCACAGGAACCATGATAGAGTTTCAGAATTGCCTACAGCTTCATATAATTATGTTACTGAATCATTCTTTTAAGACAGAAGTTTAATCTTCATAGCCATCTTCGTGTTTAAACAGGCTGGCGAATTAAAATGAATGCTTTTTGGAGACCAGCTGAAGAATACGCTAGGAAATCCCAGGTGAGTTTCTGATCATGCATGAGATACTGCATGACTGACAGGCTTGTTCTTCCTTCATGTATGATGCATATAAAAGATCATGTTGGGTGACTTCCAACAGTAGGTAAAAGTCGTTCAGAAGTTGGGAGACAGATCTGTAGGAATTTCTGTATTGGACTATAATAAGAATTTCTGTCTAGCACTATAATAAGACCACAATTAGCCATGCTTGATATGGGCATGGAATTTATATTCTGATTAAAAATCTATCATATTAAAAATATACCATATTAAAAATATGCAATTAAGATAACATATCTTAGTAAAGTTATAGACTGGTCAACACCTGACAGTTGCCATTTAAACCTTAAATTGTGCCCACAACTGTCACTTTTTGCATACACATCACACAGGATGGAGAGATAGTGACATTCCTGTCTGACTACTGTTTAAAAATCATCTAACAAAATTCATCTTGAAATCTGGCATGGAAGACCAGATATTTACAGCAGCATGAGACCTTTTCTCCCCACATTCAGTGTGTTAGGAACTTGTACTCAAAGACAGTCAAAAGTTCTTGCAAGGAAGTTGCCTCTTACATAAATTTTCTTAGAAAATTTAAGATAGTTACAAAAAAGGAAGGGATTCTATAGTGATTTTACATTAGTTCCACCTTCATCTGAATGCCACAGGAATCCAGTATTACTACTTTGATTGATTAGTCTCTTAGGAACTTTGTCTTCTGCACCATTCTGCACAAAGACTCAGACTGAGTAAGAGAACTTTGGGAGAAAAGACCTTACTAAATATCTTTATCCTGATACAATTAATAGCACTACTACAATATTTTTGTCTTGTCTACTCACTTACTTGGGTCCTTCGACATTTTAAGCATCTTCTTCATAACTCAGATCCCTAAAACCTTGTTTTCCAGTCCTTGCAGCAAAAAGCAGGTAATAATTATAATACTTCCTCTAAAATGCTGTTAAATATTCAACTTTTCCATCTCAGAAAACCTCCAGTTTCTAAAGGAAGAAACCAGTGTTTTAAATTTTCCAAGAAACAACTTCCACATGGGCTGTGTTGAACTTTTAAATGTCTGCCTTTTATTTCATGATTTTAATTATGAACTTGGAATACTTGAACTTCCAAAACTGGCTTGACCTGAGCACAGGACTTTGAGAGGATGAGCTAAGATTGTGGTAGAGAAAGGGGGAAAGAGCAATTGTGGAATGATGGCTAGGGGTTAATTAGAGGACACAGAGAAGTTATATTTGTATCCTAACAGATGTTGTACAGGAATTTCAGGGTAAAATACGGTTGCTGCTCTCTGCCTGGAATGCAGTTGGTATGCTAAAAACCTATTCCACAGTGATTCTGCATACACACACCTGCTAAGGGGATGGAACAGAGGGTGGAGCAGAGTGGAGACTCTCACTATAAAACGTTCTTTTCTTATATTTAAACAGCTTCTTTTTGTTTCAAGTTGTGCCCGTTGCTTCTTGTTCTGCCTGCAGGTGCCAATGAGAAGAGTGTACTTCCCATTTCTCCATTTCCTCACATTGATAAGATCCCCCTGGGCCTTCTTAGCCCCAAGCTAAGGAGTTCTAGTTCTCTTACACTCTTCTGTCCATCTGACAGATACTCCAAGTCCTAAATCATCTTTAGGCTCTTTGCTGGACTCTCTCTGCTATGTCTGTGTTTTCTCTTGTATTAGGGGTACCATAACTGGACATAGCACTCCAGTATGGCCTCAGCACCAGTGGCTCAGTCATGACGTTCTGCCAGGCCCATTTCTCCAGCCTGCTGAGGTCTGTCTGATCGGCAATACAACCAGCTGGTGGAACCAACCACTCTTCTCAGTTTTATATTGTCTGCTACACCATTTAAATCATAAAAGTAAATGTCAAACAGAAGTGGGCCCATTATCAGTCTGTGGGGTATACTGCTAGTGACTGGTGTCCAGCCCAGCTTTGTGTTGGTGGCCAAAAGCCCTTTGAGTCCAGCAATGCAGTTTTCAGTCCTCCTTACTGTCTGTTTCTTTAGCCTATGTCTCACCAATTTTCCTGTTAGGATGTGACGGATATAGTGTCAACATCCTCATAAAGTCAAGATAGACACCCATCACTACCCTCCCCTTACCTACTAACACAGTCATTTCACTCTGGAAGACTGTGACATTGGAAAGGTATTATTTCCCCTTCGAAAATCCATGTTGACTACTCCAAATCATATTTCTGTCCTTCATATGTTTGGGAATGGTTTTCAGGAGCATTTACTCCATCACCTTTTGAGGCAGAAAGAAACTGCCTGTCCTGAAATTCTGTGGATACTCACTCTTCCCCTTCTTGAAGATATGAGTGTTATTTGCTGTCCATCAGTCATCGTGAGCCTGCCTGCCCCAGTTACCATGACCCTTTAAAGATAATTAAAAGTGGCCTACATGGGCATTGGCCAGCTGTCTTGACACTTGTAGGAATATGCCATCGGATCCTGTGGACTTCCATTTTTGGGAAATCTGGGAGGAGACACAGCCTGGACAGCTGACCCCAACTGACCAAAGGGATACCCCACACCATGTGGCATCATGCTCAATATATAAAGCTGGGGGAACAAGGAGGAAGGGGGGTACATTTGGAGTGATGGTGTTTCCTGAGTCTCCATTATGCATGATGAAGCCTGATGCATGAGGCTTTCCTGGGGATTGCTGAACATTGACTGGCTGATGGGAAGTGATGAATTCTTAGTTTTGCTTAACCTGTGTGTGCAGCTTTTGCTATCTCTATTAAACTGTCTTTATCTCAACCCATGAGTTTTCTAGCTTTTACTCTTCCAATTCTCTTCCCATCCCACTGGTGCAGGACTGAGTGATCAGCTGTGTGGTGCCTGGTTGCCAGCTGGGATTAAACTAAGATAGTGCTACTACAATTACATATATCTTTTCCTTTGACCATTTGGAGGTAGAATTTCTAGTGACTTTTTCCCACAAAGCTATGAATATTATGTCTCAAGCCCCCTGAACAAAACTGAGAAAGTAAACAACACTGTGTGGTTACTCAGTAATTAATATTGTTTCATTTGAAAGAAAGTTTTCTTGTGTTTGAATGGGCAAAACAACTAATCTCTCTATATAAACTGTTAGAATATTTCCTAATTCTGTTTTGCAGTCTATGATGGAGAAGTCCAGCTGCTGGGAAGTTTTATCTCTTGCCCCAGTCATGATGTTACCACCATCATCACCACTTTACTGTTATACTTACCACCTTATACCTCTGCCCATTTTTTCCAGCAAATGCAGCAGGGTTTCCTTGCAGAGGAATCTGATGGGTTTGACTAAATTCTTAACATGACAGGGAAAAGAAATTGCAGTCTCCTTCACATTTTCTCAATTTTAGTCTTTTAAAAGTTGATCTTGTCATAGGCTGCAGCATTTATGAGCCACAAAAACAACTGGCAGAACTTCCAAAAAAGGCAGAAACTAATAAACCCAACTCAGAAACTGTGCTGAAATCAGCTCCAACTGGGTAAAAGGTAATTCTGGCAGGGGGAGATCTGCAACCACCAACTCAGGGGCCACTGACACAAGAAACCCACTGACCCAAAAGAAGAGAAACACTGAGCATGGGGACTAATTAGCATGAGAGGCGAGAGAATCATTAACCAACAGAAGACAGAATACTAATTAATAAGAGAACTAAGTAACTTGTTGCCAATGAACAGTAATTCCTTTGCTTGATAAAATGTATAAATAGTGAAAAGTTTTGATAGTTGGTGTACTTGATTTGAGGAATGCCACAAGCACTCAGGCTTGCAGAACTCTGAAATAAATAATCAATGTCTCACATAAGTGTGAATTATTGGCTTATTTCACAGCAGGTAACAAATCCAGTTTTTGCAGACAACACATGAACTGAGATCTCTTGCCACAGGTTTACAATCTGAATAAAAATTTGACCATGAAAACATATTGGAATGTTAAGAATGCCTCAAATCCCTACATAACTTGCTTGCAATTGGGGATTAGCAGTTACCTTTACTTGCCAGCAGATGCTGGCAGAACACTTTTTCCCTGGGGAAGTTTCTTTCCATCTGCAATTTAAAATAACTTTGGATTCCTCATTTGATCCATTTATCAACAAAGGTCAAAAGCAAAGTTTTTGTTTAATGTTTCAAGCCAGCATCCTAGTAGGCAAAAGGGACATTATCACTGGGTAGTAGATATGTGTGCTTACATACCCTTACTGGTTTTTTTATACTATACTTCGTTGCTTTTGTCCAGTCATTGGCACAACTGCTAGAAGAATGGGTAAGGTTCTTATCTGCTCAGTCTTATGGCTGGTCAATCGGGATATTCTAACAGGAAACTAATGTAAGATTTTTACTTCCCAGTAAAAATGCTGGGAAGAACAGAAAGTGGGTTGTTCAAATCCTACAAGTGTGCACATACCTCTAAATCCTTAAGTTGTAACCTTTAGCCTAGGAAGTCTTGTGCCAAGCTCACAAGTAACACATGAATGGATCTCCTCCCCTCCTCACTGAGCATCTTCCTGAAGGACAAACACTAGCACTGTGAGTTCTGTGTTGGACTCTGGGCTGGGGATACATGCTAAATGTGTATTTTTTCCTACTGTGGAGCTAAAGACACACAGTCCTAGAGGATGGTTCATTTGTGTCAAGACAGGACAAACAAGAAAACTACTGTAAAAGTGTTCTTCCTTATACCTTTTACCTGCCCACTATTTCCTCATTTAGAAGCATTGTAAATGCCCAATAAACTTCAAGGTAAATTTACAGCTCTGACATCTGCTAAATCATTTACACATATACACTACAATTTCAGCTATGTTGTGCTTGTGATGATTGATTCCGTGCTTATAACATTCCAGCTGACAGATAATACAGTTGAACAGATTGGAAAGATATTGTGCCCTTAACAGTCTGGCTTCTGTGATAAAATAATACATTAGATAAATAACATATTATGTTTTGCATTGATATCTCAGCACAGTTTTATATTTTCAGTATTACCATTAGGTAAGCAGCCTTCACAGTATGCCATTATTTACACTCATGCAGTATCTTCAAGAGTAGCATCCAAGAGCAGATGTCAGACATTCTAGCCTTGCAACAAAAGCCTCCAGCATATGATAAACATATAAAAGGAAATGTTCTTAAGAATGCTGTCAGGTCCCTGCCTTTCTGGAACCTATGAACCACATGGCACCCAGTGGAGTCAATGGAAATCTTTCCATTAACTTCAGTGAGCTTTGGATTAGTACTTTCAGTTTCTGTAGTAGTCCTGATCATCCACTATGCAAATGTTAATGAGATGAACTGAATAATATCCTTACAAGCTGCAAAGACAGAAAATATTGTTTCATCCATCTGTTTCTGACAAGGGTGAAGTGCCATGATGGAGGAATGTGAGGAGATACCACACAGTGTCTCAACACGGGATGAAATTGCTCATTATACTCTTTAAAAATCCTAAGGGATTTAGATGGATGAGTTTTTATTGGCTCCCTAATAATTCCTCTTAAGAATAAATCCATAAGAGGAATTAGAATGGCAATAATGACTGGGGTTGATATATATATCCTGAAATTTCATTCCTGTCAGGAGCATGCCTATAGGCTTTTAAACATTTTAGTACCACTCCTGAAGTGAAAAATCACAAATAAATACTTGGAAGCAAGTAAGGTAATCACAGATGATCACTTTGAATTCTGAAAAAAAACCCAATTTTCTCTCAATGCTACAGGAAATTCTGGATAATAAAGAAACAAAAATTAGTTCAAATTTTCAGCATATTTTTGGAAGGAATGTTGTTCTAACAGTATTGAAAATAATGGTATGGAAACTGAGCCTTGTGCAGTTTCTATGACAAACATTCATGTCAGGTCATACTTAAGAATACTATTTCCTAAGCACCCACTCTTGGCCTCTTATCACAGAGTGACTTAGAAAAACTGGATGTCTTGATTGTCAGTGCAAACCCTAAACTGTCTACTACTGGGTTAAACAGCACATCTTAAATGTTATGATTTTTCAGGCAGCAAGACAGAAAATAAGGACGATAGAACAAAGACATTTAAAGACATAGAACAGTTTAGGTGCACATTAGGTGGAGGTGTCTCACTGACATAGTTCATGTCACTTTTTTGCAACAGATAACATCATGAAAACATAGCAAAAAACCAGCATACTGAAAGCAATAAAATTTGAATAGAATTAACATTGTTTAAGGTAAATAGTCCCATGTGTTTATACTTGGTAAGGTTTTGTCCATTAGGTTGTCATTTGCCAAGATCATATGTCTTGAAATAGATATATTGTTTATATCTTGGAAAATTTACAAATTGCTGTATCCCTCCTTCAAGCAGGAAAGCCTCAGTGGAAGAAGTTTCTCACTGTTCTCATGTTAAAACTTCCTGTGTAAAAACAAAAAAATGTCCTGATACCTATTAATTTTCTGAACCTTCAGATCATTTCCTAACAGGAAAAGAGAGGACACTTCAGAAAACAAAAACCTTCAGACTATTGTAACAGGGTGATATCATGTTTATTTATTATTGATTTCATGTTTGTTTATCTGTACACTTTCAAACTGATTTTCTTCCAATATGTAGTATATCTTTTAGTACACAAAAAAGCTGTTGGAACAATCTCTGTCAAAATTGTGAGAAAGTGAAAAAATACATACATACAAGATATTATTAAAAACCCCTTTATTTTAACACAAGAATGACTGAATGAAATTCTGATAAAATTGCACTGAATACCACACTGAATTGATTCTGTAGTTTTCTTGGAATATGATAGATACCATGAAGGAAAATTAATCTGGAAATTTTAAACATACAGAGGTTGACATGCCCTGTTGAAAGAATTAACAAAGTCACATGAAAAATTTAAGAGAACTGTTTGAGTACCAACTACTCCCTTCCTTCCTTGACAACTAGAAAGAAAAGAAATTCGTACTAAATGGAAAAATGCTAGCTTTGCTGTAGCCAGAATCACATTTTTTCTACATTGCAAGCCCATAAGTGAAATATTTTCACAATAAGTTAGTATCAGCACTGAAATACATATTTTTTCAAAGAAATTTAATTAAGAAACATAATACCTTTCTCCAGAATATTTTATTGCCCAATATGCTTATGACCATAATTAAAAACATAATAGCTTGATAATGATGTCAGCATAGCATTTTATTCAATCTTTTATCACTTTATGTATTAATCTTTCCTTGTTTCATGACTTAGCATCAAGGGTTTTGCCATAATTTCAAATGAAATAATTTTTAGAGCCATACAATTTGCTCTTGGTCTTCCAGTGAGCCTCAGAATAAATTATCCTTTATGTTATTGATACCAAGTCAGACACCTCTACATCTCTCTGGAATGCTCTCTTTACACACCTCATCAGAGTTTCTGGTGGTCATTTGCTTACTTATTCCACTCAGAACAGCAAGAGCAAAACGATATACTGGACCTCAAATCTACTTTAACATTGAAATGCTGCAGCCTGTTGGTCATCTGTCCATGGATGATAGCTAAGTCAGCATAATCACATCATAGGACTGTCTCTTCTCTATGCCACAACTCTATGTTCATCTACCTATGACAGAGCAAAGCCTGAGAAGAAACCCTGTCTTAATTCAAGACAGAAATTCTTCCTTAGGAATGATCTTCTTATTAAAAATTTGAAACAGCAGCAACACACCAATGCAATCAGTGCAACAGTAAAATAAAAATTGTGTTTTGCTCATATAACACATGGGAATCTTTTGGGAATTATTTGGGAATTTGGGAATTTTTCAGGAAGTTAAGATTTGGAAATAAGTAATTTGTCCTATGTGGATTTTCCTGATGTGACTGCTATGTGGACAGCTTTATTTCTATGTACATCTTGCAGGAAGACAAAAGATTGTGGTGTTTTCACTTTGGCCAGCAGAGAGACGCCCCACCCAGCTGCTCATTCTCCCTCCTTAACAGGATGAGGGGAAAATATAAAGTGGAAAACACATGGATCAAAGGAAGGACATTGAGGTCATTTAACATCACAGGCAAAAGAGACACAGCTTAGGCATAATTAATTTAATTTACTGCAAATTCAAAATATAGTGGGATGGTGAGAAACAAAGACCTCACCACACTCTCCCTTTTCCCAGGCTCAATTTCACTACTTCATTCCCGACTCCTTTATGTCCTTCTCCCAATCCCAAGTGACACAAGGGGAATGGAGAATGGGCACTGTGATCAGCCCACATGAGCTTCTCTCCGTTGCTCCTTTCCTCTCCCATTTTTCCTTTCTGACAGTCTTTCAGGGTAAACATGCTCCAGCATGGTGTCCCCACTGGCTGCAGCTCTTTTAAGGAGTCTGCTCCAGCATGGAGCAGCACATATCCATGGCTACAGCTTCCTTCAGAACACATCCACGTGGTCCCTGTGGTGTCCTCCATGGACAGACAGCATGGTCCCCTCCACAGGCTGCAGGGGAGCCACCTATGTAACCACAGACCCCTCCATGGGCTGCAGGGGAATCTCTGCTCTGGGGCCTGGAGCAGCTCCTCCACCTCCCTTGGGTCTCACCTTGGTGTTCACAAGGTTGTTTGTCTCATCAGTTTTTTCCCCACCACCTTTTGTGCAGCGTTTTTGCCCTTCCTCACACGCAGAGTCCCCGTGGTGCCCCTGCCCCTGCCGTGGCTCAGCCCTGCCCTGTGGTGGGTGGTCGGATCCGGCTGGAACCAGCTGTGTCCGGCTGGAACCGGCTGGAACCGGCTGTGTCCGGCTGGAGCAGCCCTGGCCTCCCCTCATGGAGCCCCTACAGTTCCCGCTGCTGCCAGGGCCATGGTGTGGGAAGTCTGTAGAGTGTCTCTGGAGGACATGGAACCAGCAGCTCTGAGCACAGACACCCTCTTCAGACTGGCAAAAGCCACTTCACTGACTAGTAGAGCTTCTTTAAAGTATACCTTTGAGGGTTACATATCTTCTAGACACCTCAATGATTTTCTGTCACTATGGATACAGCCTGCCTACAACTCAGTGTGGATACAGTGTGCCCAGAGATGTGAGGCTCTGCCGTAAAAATGAGGATGATTTTTTTGTAAGTGCACTGCCCACTGTATGATGGGGCCTGGGATCCAGGAAGGATGTTGTCAGGAGACTGTCATGGCTTGTCCAGCACTCAGACTGTTCCCTGATTGCTCCATTGGCATGAACATGCTGGTCAGTAATGGCATTACCAAGGGAAGATGCGGAGTCTACCAAGCACGACTACAAGACTCTTGTGGCACTGGTCAAGGGCATGATGTCCCAGAGTTCTTTCTTTGTAATCCTCCTGGGTGAGAGGGAAGAGCTCAAGGATGATTGGAAGGATCCTGTGGGTAAACAGCCATTGGCAGACCTGATTTCATCATTAGGAATTAAGGTTTCATGGCTATTTTTGAGGATTTGAGGACTCCTAGGAACATAGAGAACCACCTGAGCAAATACGGCAAAATCGTCTTTGCCAGCTGGCTGGCCAACCTGCTGGGGAAAGCTTTCAGCTAGGAAAGATGGAGAAAGGAGGTGATGATCAACCATCAGATGAGGAAATCAGAGATGGCTGGCAAGCAAAGGATGCAGGGTGATGTGGTCAGGAGAGATACGCTAATCAAATCAAAATTATCATGGTAATCATGATGGTAATCATTGAAACAGGGTTGAAGACACTGTTTATGATGCCATAAATAAGGGAATGATGAGAGGGCTGCATTATGGGAGAAGATGTCACACTTCTGGGAAATCAGCACCACTATGGGCTGTACACTAATTCATGTAGCATGGGGAACAAGCAGGAGGAATTAGAGGACTGTGTGCAGTCTCTAGGCTTCTACAATGCCCATTAAAAGGAAGCACTCATTCTGATGATTCAGATGTACTTTATAACATTGTCTCATCCACAATACTGTTGTTTTGAAGATATACCAATGAAGTGGTGCTAAACTGAACTGTTGTGAATTCTTAGACTCTGATCTAGCTTTTGTTCTCTGATGTTTTGAATGACTTCTCTGTGGCTACAGCTAAGGATGAGCTGTATGAGTATTGTTAAGTTGGGTGGAAAAAAGAGGTAGTGGGAAAGAACAGATGTCCTTAGAGACAGCATCCTTTTAAAGTTAGGACGACTGTAACTGACACAATAGAAAAAGTTTAAGTCACAAGAATCTTTCTTCTGATTTAAAGTGGAATCCTTAATCAAAATGACCTCATCCCATTTACACTGTCAAATATGTCTAAAGCTAAACAAAGTTCAGTTTTAAAGACAGAGATTACATCTATAAAAAATAGGGCTTTTGCAGATTAGTTCAGATTTTGAGGCAGCTCTTTTTAAATGAAGTTCATTCTTGATCAGTGTACTGGATCTGACTGAGCTGGAGCTCATTTTCACCACAACATATATTGGTAACATAACTTAAGATCTCAGAATCTAAAGCTCTGGTTCTCAATTATTCAAAACCAATGACTTTTTGAATTGTCAGATAACAAATCCAAAATTGGTTTAGTTACACAATCTGGGGTAATGAAGGAAGTATTTTAAAACTCGGTATTTTTCCATAGTACCTAATGTATTTGTATATAGTCTACCATATTGAAGTGAAAGGTAACATTTCATCTTGACAATTTATCTAGTAAGCTTCTTCACAGTTCACACAGAAAAAAAAAAAAAGAAGTCACACCCACATCTTTATTTTGTCCAATAATTCTGAGATCAGTGTTATGGTTTTTTTGGGTTTTTTTAATAAGCAAGAAAAAGAATGTAAGTATTTTTAGTAAGCATCAGTTCTGTATTCTGAATTCTCTTTGGCATGTTATGTTATTTGATAACTCACTCATTAATAGAAAATACAAGGAAACATCTGTGAAAAGATAAAAAACTTAACTCTGATACAGAAAACATAACACAAATTCAATTAAGTTTGGCTACTGTGTACTGAATTTTTATTCTAAAGGTGAGCAGCAATCTTGTTTAAACAGTGAATTGGGCAGGCAAAGTCTATTATTTAATGCATGGGAAAAGTTTTGACTTGAGAGCATGGAATATTATAAAACAATCTTATTACTAGGAAGAAGAGATCTGTGTATTTTGTAATGAGGATATATACACATCTGTGATAAGGACGTAAATATAAGATAACTCCTGCTTCACCCATTTTTTTCCTTAAATAGACTCCAGCTGCGGGGTGAACCTCACGACGCACTTCAGAAGTAAACTTACCACAGGTCACATATCAGGCAAGTCCTGTGGCTGAGAACAGAAACGCCGCTTAGCACTGCCCTCCCTGGAGTAGCACTGGCAAACTCCTGACACTGATGCCAGGTGTGGTACCAACTGAGATTTGTGCTAGCACCAAAAATGCTTAAAGTGCATTTAAAATAAATTTTTCATTAGACATGAAAAAGCTTTACTACTACACATTTCCAGGTCCTAGAGAGAAGAATCTGAAAAGCTAATTTTATTTACATTTGCAAGGCCTATAAAGTTGGTACAACAGTGAAAGCCAACAATAATTCTAGCTAGTTCCTTATCTTTTTGAGATATTTGCCTAAATTTGGAGTTACAGTTATAGTTGGACTGAAGATCTAGTTTTATTTTTGGATTCTGGACACAGATACCAGAAAACACAAGAAAACAGCATTAAATGACTTAGAGAAGGGAATTCAGCCTCTTAGTAAGGCTAAGGCTGGATTAGAAATAGATTTAGCATCTCAGAAGAGAAAGCTGAGGATCTAGGTTAATTTCTGGATTCTTCAGTGCCTAGAGAGCTAATCCAGGGGTATATAAACAGACAATGGCTTTTGCTGACTTTGGAGGCAGATGTGAACTGCTAGTTTAAGAAAAGATCACCCCAGGAGGGATGCAGGAGCATAGTGTTATTGGCAGTGCTTGAAAAGCACAAAGGGCTGCGATAGATTCGGTGCTAGAGCAGCAAATTGGTTTTGGTTAATTGTCTCGATGTTATTGGGTTCTGGGTTCAGTTACCAAAAAGATAAAATTTAGCTCTGAGAATATGAGCAGTATTCACCAGCATGTGAAGGGTTTACCAGCAATGCTACGTGTGACAAGTATGAATTAAGTATATTTGAAGAAAGCTTTGATTTAACATTGAGAACATGAAGAAGTGAGAAATACCTTTTTTTCCAGTTCCTGCAGCTCTGCACTCTAGAATACACAATATCAGAGGCTTGAAGTGGGTCACATACACAATATAGTATAGTGCACAACTGTAGAATACAAATAAAATTTATATTTTGTGTAGCAGTTTAACTTTGAAAGGAGGAACTAAATTTTTCTCTTTGTTATGTGTGATTTAGGCCTAGGATGACATGTTAGTGAGTCAAATAGGTCAGAATGAGATGGACCTGGACAACAAGTCTATTCTTTGGTTTATATTTTATTTCAGTTCAGAGATTCAGACCAAGACATACTGAAAATGTGGGCTATGTGTAACCCCTAAGGCTCCCAGAGTCAGGGACAGAAAGGGTTAAATTGCTAAGAAAATTTTTGGAAGAAGCACAAAGGCAGAAAACAAGATATGAAATCTGCAGAAAAAAATTTCTTTTAGTTGACCTCCTGTCTTTAAAAATCCTAACTACAATAAATAACTTCCTTTTACCAACAATCAATGCCTGTATCAGTATTAGACAGGCTTTCCAAGGCCATCCCTCATCTTGTTTTAGAAGATCCTGAGCTATATTGTTACCAGTTTAGCTCTAGAGCACTTGCTTTATAGCACCATGAAAGAAGCAGAAATATAGCTGTAAATAAGATATACAACCTAAATATTATTCAAAACTAAAGAAAACTCACCCCTATCGCTAAACATTTATTCCAGATCTGTGAGACTTGTAGTTCCAGTATTAACTATGATTTTGGGTATAATTTCTTCTAGTTCCTGAGACATTAACCCTTACTCTAGCCTTAAACACAGTTTTCTTTAAACACCAGCTGTTTTAGTCTATACAGACTGGGCTAATTGACTTCTTTCAGCTGCTGATGAACTGTTATACTACCTTACAATCCTACACCCATCCTAAATTTATGTGAAGCACATTTGAACAAGAAATAAAACCATTTATCCAGGCCACTTGTGGGATAACTCTAGTTCTGCAAGAATTGAACCCACAAAATTCCCCAAAATTTTCAACACCTCTTGCACAGAACCTACATTTCGCTTTCAGTTTCAGTTCCCTTGTCTCAGCTATGCTTAAAGCACCCATAAACTTCTTTACAGAACCTCTTGGTCCTGTGTGCTCTGCTTAGTCTCACAACAGGCTTAATTTCTTTCTCTGATCCTCTCACCTATTTCTATTCCTAAACCTCATTAGAACAATAAATTCCCTAACACAATCATCATAGAGTCAAAAGAAATAATTCACAACATTCACCCTCATTCTGCGTCTTCAAATTATGTCTTGAAAGATGTCTCTTCTTAGTACTACCCCATACCATAAAACTAGCCCCAGACTTTACCTTTTACAGAGAACTATGCTTCCTTCCCTTGCAGAACTAAGCTTCTCATTCAGACCAAACTCAGCTATAATTTTTCTGGTCCTACAAATTTCTCAGGAAAGAAACTGCCTAACTCTGTAGCCATTGTGACTATAATCCTTCTTCTTATTTTTAAACTTGTTAATGGTAGTGTGTTCCATAGGAAGGAGTCTCTAAAGAGTGCTTTCTAGGAGACAGCTCTGTGGCTACCCCAGCCTGCTACTGTGCAGTTAAGACAAAAGAAAATATTGTGGTTATGGCAAAATTCATTATATTGTCAAGGAATACTACTTTGTAAACTGGGACTTGGGCTGGCACAGGCAAGGTCTTGTATTTTACAGTCAGTTCCTAGGTTATTGCAGGCTGATGATAAGTCTAAGAATAAGACTTGACTTTGGTGTTGGTAGTACTATTGGGGAGAGGAGATCATAGACATTTCGGGATACAGCCACAGTGCTTTCACCTGCTCTTNTAAATTTAAGATTAGGGGTGATTGATTTCTTGAGGTTATCGCTGGATCTCGATAAACATGCAAAAATTTGATGAAGGCTAGGTCTGGAATGACTGCATCCTTTCTCTTCTTAACCTGATATCAAAGCATATATCTGCCTTTAACCAAAAACAAAGTGCTTCAACTAATCTTAGGGCTGCCTGGCTTGCAAGATGTCTTCAGCATCAAGTTCTTCAGTATGTTGTTGCCCGCATTAATTGCATCACTGTTCCTAATCTTCGGTCTCACTTTGCATCTATTAGTCATAACTGCCAGAGAACGAGCCGTGACTCAACCACTCCTGTTGGCACCAGCTTTTCTTCCAAGACCATGAGCCTTTTTTCTAATACTGTATTATTAACTACTTGGTCCCTCTTTCTAACACTTCATAATGTGGTGGGCACTATTATCTTACCTAAAGTTTTAGAGAGGAACGAAATCTCCTGGCTAAGTGTCTATGCTTTTGGAAAAGGTGTGAGGTTCTCAAATAAAACACAGCAAAAACTTAACTTTTCCTGAGCTCTCAAGGGCCAAAAAAGCAAAACTTGAAATGACAGAGGTGAATGGGTTCCATTTAGTAATTTCCAGTCTATAATTCCCATCTATTAAATTACCAGTGTTATTGATTTATTGAAAAAACCAGTTTATGGTTTTAGTAAAGGTTCTGGTTAAAAGCATAACACATATAAATTCAAAATGGGATGTGCTGGATGTGATACACATAAATGTTTTTGCGCTGTTTATCTACCTACTAGAAGTATCATTTGGTATGGTAAAGAGGCAAGGGTCTGATAAGGACCAGGGACAAGGGCCTGAACTGGAATTCAGCTCCTCAGCCAGCTGAGGCCTCCAACACAGCTTCTTGCAGCTCTTTCACAAATCCTTTTGCAGCAATCTGATCCCAGGTTACACAGCTGCACTGTATCAAAGCTGGCCTTGACCACGGGTGCTCAAACATCTCAGAGAGGGGGAAGGAATGAAGGGGCTATTAATGGCACTCAGGACCCTGACAACAAGAGTTGAAGGGGAACACCTATCCAAATTTTCAGCAATAAGCTCTTACCACGAGAGCTGAATGAATGAAATGAATGCTAACCGAAAAGAGGCACCAAAGAAAGCCTCTCAACTCATTTCTCAGTTGTTATTTGCTGTCAACATTGTTGCAGCCCACAAAAAAGTGAAACCCCCAGGTTAGTCTGCTGATACTTCATCTAAGATAAAGACATCAAAAAGTTCCAACATACACAAAAGATAATTGTGGCACAATCAATACACAGTCAGATCTCCTGTCATACTTTTTAACTAATATGGTTGATCTAATCTATTCCAGATCTAACTCTTCAATGTTCTTAACACTCATCTTTTGCTCTTCTTTTATTCTATGCTGCAGGCTTTCTCTATTCAGAAGTTCTGCAACCACTTGTATAGAAGTTTCCAAAAACATGCATGTCCTTAATTACAAAACAAATGTATCTGAAAAATTATGAGGCAGCTACTTATCTTTTCTCTTATCCCAAGGACAGAATTTTCATGTCTGTTACTGTGCCTCATTCCTGAAATCAAGTGCCAGTTAAAGCATCAATAACTTCCTAACCATAATAGATCCAGGCCTTGTATGTTATAGCCATCCTTTACAATATGCTAGAGAATTCCATGAAGATCAACAACTTAATCTCTCTTAGAGAAGTAAAATATAGTGTTCGTCCATGGATATTCTAATAGCTCCTGAGAATGCTTTTCATGTTCTGATCAAGAAGCTAGTAAGCTAGCTTCTTGATCAGAACATGAAAGCTAGCATTCACTTTTAGTCAATGCTAGACCATGTTTGACACGTGACCTTATATGAATTCCTGCATGAATTCCTAGAGCAGATCTGGGATTTTCCAAACTGTCTTCCACAAACTGGATAGTTTGACAACCTAAAGGTGTTTGGACCACATTAAGCCACTTGAAAGCTCTACAAATGCTTCTAGGTTGCCCTCAGGCTGATGTTACTGGGAGACAACCATTCCCTGTGAGTTTCAACATCATTGTACTTACCCTGTGTGCTGGTTTCCTTTTTATTGTTGTCTGCTGATCAGGGCAACAGCTTTTAATCCTTTCCCTTAGCTCTGGAGCCTCTTGTTTTTGATGTGAAACAGGGTTAGAAATTTGACTTGGGGTAGAAACCAATTTTGGATTTAGCTGAAGGGTGCTGTTTAAAACTTGTGTAGTCTGCTAACTTGCTGTGCACAAAGGCCTGCATAATGACAGAGAAGATTCAAGGCTGCTTAAGAAAGGAATGTGAACTTCCAAGCTAAATGGGAGATAAGAGGGCCCCCCCTTGAACCTTGGAGCAAGATAAAGCCAAAGCTGAGGCTGCAGGAGATGCAAGATAAAGCCAAAGTTGAGGCTACCAAAGATGCAAGAGATGGTCAAGATGACCAGAGATGCACAAGAACTGATAATTAATTGTAACTAGTAAAATGCATGAACCTATTGTGAAACCCTATGCATATGCACAAGTAAGGGAGATAAAAGAGACTCGAGAATTTGCAGGGGCACGCATGTCTTTTGGGGGAATACTCCACATGCGCCCAGCGCTGAATAAAGATACATACCTACTTCCCATCTTTTACGAGTTGTGGAGTCATGGAATTTTTCCCGCAAATCAGATGTTCCTCCTGTAGCAATTGCTCTTACTGTGCCATAAGTTCTTGCAAGTGCTCACAGGTTCTCAAAGCTTCTACTGGGTCTGCTGTTGCCACCTTTACCTGCACCTGTAGGTACATTTGCTGCAACTGTTGCTGGTGGTGTGCTGCTACCTCATAGTTTTCTCACCAAGGAACTCTGAGTCTGCATTTTCTACTGGAAACAGACTTGCTGCAGACATTCTTCCTCTCAGGTGCCTGCCTTTGCCTATGGTCATCACAGGATTGCTGCTATCGCTCCATGGAATGACTCTTGATCAGTGTTTCAACACAAAACAAATGTAGCAAGGCTACCCAGGGAACAACAACAACAAAGCCCTTCTTCCTTGACTAGACATCGTTTTTTCACTTATTACAGAAGAATCAGGACAGACACAATGGCAGCCCCACACTTTTAAAATCCACAAATACTTGAAAAATTGGTATGCAAGCTCTTCTTCACTAGGGTAGGAATTGACAAGCATGTGTGCATCATTTTTTTATCAAATACAAACAGTCAATTTGCTAGATTAAAAAAAACCCCACATGAACTCCATTTGAGGGAACTAACAAAATTAGTTCTTGTGAGTCATCACTGTATTGCTGGTAAAGTCAAAGTATTCAGAACAGGAAGAATAGATTGATTAAACTTGAACCCTGCAAAGCTCACATGGCTAAGATAAAACCAGGAACCAGTAGGCATTTTATGGGTTTTATTTTGTTTTCTAGCAAGTATTGATAGGTGGTTTATAAAGCTACCAGAGCTGAAGAGCAAAGCATAGTCATCTACAAGAATATAATGAAGGTCAGAGATCATAATTGCTATGGGTCTTCAGTCTAGAGTAGAGTTAGTTATGCTTCCAATTAAGGTTTCTCAACAGAAACAGCTGAATTTTTTAAGAAGGATTTTAAGATCTCCAGGGATGCCTGTAGGTCTGGAGCTATGATGTTTATTTCTGAAGCAAGTATGATCATATCATATAAGAAATGTAGTTGGTTTTCAACGACTCCGACTATAGTGCATGTGATGGCATCCTGCATTACTATTAAGCAAACGGTTTTATCTGGAAATGGGCTTGGATTCGGGACTGTAAAGACCTGGGACAAGTGCTGTACAAGTCAAATATTTGGTTGAATAGGGTAAAAGCTGGATTTAACAAGAATGGGGTTTTGCTCTTTTTTGGTGCCTAATGAGGCAGTGGGCACAGGTGTCAGGACTTCCACATGGAAAAATTGCCCCTGTCTATTGGTTGCTCTTTCCAATGAAGGACCCACCACCTGTGATCACTTCATGGTGAAAACAGATCTCCACCACCTGTCAAAAGTCCCTCGGTCCCCCAGGAAAGACAGACACCAGAAGAGAGCAGAGACCAAGGAAGTACCTGATGCAAGGAAGCAGGAGTTGAAAAGGAAAGCCACAGGCACACCGGACGAGTCCCTTTCAAAGAGGAAGAGAGAAGAGAAGAGAAGAGAAGAGAAGAGAAGAGAAGAGAAGAGAAGAGAAGAGAAGAGAAGAGAAGAGAAGAGAAGAGAAGAGAAGAGAAGAGAAGAGAAGAGAAGAGAAGAGAAGAGAAGAGAAGAGAAGAGAAGAGAGAAGAGAAGAGAAGAAGAGAAGAGAAGAGAAGAGAAGAGAAGAGAAGAGAAGAGAAGAGAAGAGAAGAGAAGAGAAGAGAAGAGAAGAGAAGAGAAGAGAAGAGAAGAGAAGAGAAGAGAAGAGAAGAGAAGAGAAGAGAAGAGAGAAGGAGGAGAATGATAGAAAATGAAATCAGAATAAGAATCAAAATCATTACAATGTTCAGGTAACAGACTCCAATAAACTGAAAGCATCAAAAACTTCATTTGAAACCCAGAATAAAGATCTGCTGCTCCTGCCACTCTCACATATCTATTGCAGTCTGCACCAAAGTCAACCAAGATGGCCCAAAAAGAGACACATAACTGAGACTGACAAGCTTCCTCCCATGGATAACACTGCCAGGAACAATAGCAACCACAAGGATCCTTTGCTCACCACGCAGAGGAAAGTGAAAAGAAATTACACAGAACTGTCAAAGGGTGTCAAAGAATCTGCAGGAGATATCACAAATCATTTCCCAGTCCTTTCTTTACCAAATGGTACCTTCAAGTCAAAAAGGCCTCTAATCAATTCTGAAAAACAGCATTGAAAATAATACTACTTAGAAAAGACCAAGAGGCTGAAGCACGAAGCTGATGTGATGACCAACAAGGCTGGAAATGTCTTTCAGCACCCAGCAGAGGCTGCCCTTTTATTCACCAAATATGGGATTGCCTTGAAACTGGATGCGCTAGAACCAAAATCAGTTTACAGCATACTTAGCGACACCATAGTTCTCACCAAATTCATTACGACATGAAAACCATTTGCAGACTCCTCAGTATCTTCACATGGAAAAATCTTTGCCATGTTATGAATGTGCTGCCAATCCATTTTGCAAATGACCATGTTTGATTACATTATTCCAGGCTCCTGAATGACCACTTCAGGAGTAATTCCACAGTAAAACATGTACCTGCTCCAGATGCTGCAAGAACAGACTTGCCTTCTCCTTTTTATCCAATACCTTCTCCTGCTGGTTTTGTGAGTTCTGAGCTGTGATCAAATATCAACAACAGCATTGGCAAAAATGGCATTGTCTAGAATTTCTTCACTTCTAAATATATTTAAACTCTTACCATTTGGATCATCTCACGTCAGGGTGTTTTGCAAATAACCACAGGTTAAGAAACAGTTCCTATCACCTGTTTTGAATCTAAGGCCCCCAAACCTTTCATTGGAAGGCACAAGCATTCCCTGTTTACTACTCTACCAATAGCACTCTTGATTTCATAAGCCTTTACCACATGCCATCAATCATAATTTCCATGTTGAAAGTCCTACTGACCATGCATTTAGCTGTTCCCTGTATAGAAGATATTTAAAGTATCTGATCACCTCTGTCAAACTTTTCAGAACCTCATCCAGTGGTAATATAGTTCTGCAGTGGGTAGGGAGGTGGGAACATAGCTGCAGACAGATCACCATGCTCCACTGAGAGGGAAGGAGTGGTTCCACCATGTTTGCCTGTTCTTTTTTAAATAGTTCTTAATATTGACTTGATTTTGAGCAACAGGATGACATTTTTAACAGAACAATCGATTTTAATTCAGAGACAACATTCAGAATAGTAATGAATTCAATCTCCTTTCTGTGTAAAATCTATATTATTTTCCCCATATATTTTTGCTGAACGTCAGAGCTATCTGTACTGAGTTTCACCTGCCATTGCAGTGACCATGCAGTCTTATATGCCTCTTTCCTAATTTTTTCATGGTCAGTCTTTCCTGAATACTTAATATCGGTAAACAATGTCACATTTCCCAAGGAATGGATCATTTATGAATATGCTGGAAATTATCAATCTTAGCACAGATTCCTGAAGGGCTTTATCAGTAATTTTAGAATCACAGAATCACAGAATTAGCGAGGTTGGAAAAGACCTTGGAGATCATCAAGTCGAATGTATGATCTAACACCACCTTATCAACTAAAACCTTGGCATTAAGTGCCATATCCTGTCTTTTTTTAAACACCTCCAGGGATGGTGACTCTACCACCTTCCTGGGCAGCACATTCCAATGCCCAACCACTCTTTTGGTAAGGAAATTTTTCTAATGTCTAGCCTAAACTTCCCCTGGTACAGCTTAAGACTGTGTCCTCTCATCCTGCTGCTGTTTGTCTGGGAGAAGAGACCGAACCCCACCTGGCTACAACCTCCTTTCAGGGAGTTGTAGAGAGTGAAAATTTACTGCTTACTCCAGTTTATTACACTGTGAAATTTTACTGCTTACTCCAGTTCCCATTTTCTGTTGTCTACACATTTACATGTGTAACAACTTTTGTTCTTGTTCAGTGGATGCTTTATTTATGTAGGAGGCTTTTGAGATGGCTTGTTGACAATATCAGTCAGATTTCCCTGATGTGTGCTTATTTCTCAAACAAAAGCACAGCAGGTATTATATGGTAAGGTATGACTTTCCTCTGCAAATTTTGTGTTAATACTATTGCAACACAAAACCCACCTGAACTAAAAACACCTTAGGATAGCTAACAACAATGGAAAAAAAATCCATCTGTAGCACAGCTAATTCTAATGCACTGAAAAAGTGAGGAATTCTAATGCACTGAAAAAGAAATGAATCATAGCAATGAAACGGCCTTTTAACTAGACGTGGATTGTTAAATTATTAATAGTGCAGAAAAGGAACATTTATTCAATTAATACTTTTGTTCTGTCTTTAAAAGAAAGCCAGATAAGATACATGGGTCACGTAGGAATAAAGGAAAGATTCTCAATTCACTAGCAACTGAGAAACATAATAGACAACATTACAACCAAACAAGCATCTAACAGGTGCATAAGATGTTTCCAGTAACACTTAATTGTTTGCTGAGGAAATATCTGCCCTCCTAATTTGAATTTTATTTATTTATTACAGTGACAATAAAACTGTAGAAGACTGTAAACACCGATTATTTCACTGATTATATATCCATTCCAGATGAGGAAATGGAGTGTTAATTGATTAGTCTGATTCCCGTCAGAAGTAAATTAATCAAAAATTATTTCAGAATCAATAAATAAAGAATTAAAAGACAGAATTCTCATTAATCTCAGTCAACAAATGTTTTTTTAAAAAAATACATTTTTTCAAACAAGATGAGATTGATTTTTAAAAATAATATAGATCTATAGATAATACTGATAATTTAAAGGATATATATTTTAGATAGTGTATTTTTGTTTACAAAAGTCTGTTAACCAAATGGATACTGTATCATTAAGGAATTAAATATGTGCTATTAACATAATAACTCAATGCCATCCTGTAGCAAAATGACTGAATGAATTTGCACTTGAGTTTACGAAAGAGAGATATACAACTGGAAATCCAGATACAGCAGTGGTGAGACTGTTACTGTCATACTATGACCTCTTGATGTTTCCTTTTACAAAAGGTTGTAGGGGAAAACATGGAAGTCCCACAAAATAGGGAACATAAGAATAATTAAAGAATTGTAGAAAGTTTGAGAAGAAACATTCTACATAAACTGGAACATGAGTCAGGTGCTCTTGCCTCGAATAAAATGAAAAGCTGTGACAATAGGAAAACACAGTAACTTATTTCTGTAATCTTCCATTACCCATGATTAATCCACTGATGTTTGAATAGTTAACTGGGCTGGCTTCATTAAGACCTTTTTTTGGAGTCATAAAGTATATGGAAATTTCATCAACTGAGAGAATTAGGATCCAGGTTAATGCGGTTTTACTGAGTTAAATATCACCTAAATTTGATTTTCTCTATGTATTCCTTTGGATAAGATAGGAAGGAATCATTCAACTTCACTCTCATGGAAACAAAAATGTATCTGTTTTCCATATTATCTGGAGCAACTAATCAAAGCATCTATTTGTTCCAGACACATATATTATCAATATTGGAATAATGTTTCTTTTCCAAAGTTTGCTATGTAAAACTGCTTGCTATTCATGTGGGATACACTGGTGACAGGGTCATCTCACCTTGAATAAAGAGTAAAATGAATACAATAAAACTACTGGTTTTTTTCAGGAATATAAGACCCCAGAACTTTTTCTGATTTTTCTTCATACCTTTCTGTTAAATACGTATCTGCTTGCCTACACAAGGACTTGCTTGTCCAATACAGTGAGTTTTACCTTGTCTGCAGAACAACAAAAACAAAACAAAACAAAAAAAACAACAAACCAAAAAACAAAACAAATAAACAGTGGCAATATTTAGTCCTCTGCTAAGAAATACCCTAAATGGATCATGCTCGTTTAATTTTTCCCTTTACCCAGTTTCTCAGACTGAGAACTTCCTACTACATGAAGAGAGCTAGTATGACATTTTCAAACATGGCAATATTTAATTTGAGGATCACTTCTTTGTTGAAGTGCTGCAGAAATATTTTGCTTTCTATCAACCTCTGATGAATCACAAATGCTGCTTCCTAGTAGGCTGCACTACACAGATGGCTTCAGAGTCCAGCAGCTGGGCACCTAACAGATGGAACAGCCAATCTCAAGTTTCTTGGCATAGTCAGGAGTTGCAGAACATTATGCAGCCAAGAACACAGCAGTCTTGGGAAACCTATATTCAAGCTTTAAAGAACCTGGAAACATCTTCAAGGCATCCTGTTCCACATGTTCATTGTGCTAGTCTTAATTCTGGGGAATTCCCAAGAATGGTCCCACTTCTGAATGAGAGGCGTGCACTGCTTAATTTTGGAAACACCATAAGATATTCTGATTTCCTGAAATTATTTTAATATTTATTTTCCACGGTCAATATCTTTGAAAGTTTTTTATTTTTTTTGTGAGATTGTCTCAGATCAAAACGAAAATATTTTGAAATGTTGAACTTTTTCAGACGATGGAAGTTCCATATTTTATCTAGCTTCTAATCATTATTACTGTGGTCATGATCCTTTTCCTTTGAGTATTGTCCTCTTGCTCCTCTAATGTGGGAGGAATGGACAAAGAAAAGGTGATAAATAGCTCCAACTGAAACAAGGGTTTTTTCATTTATTGTGAATCTCATGTTTTCGAATAGAATAATTGCAGAGCTCACCACTGCATTGGGCAATGCTGCCCAGGGAACATTCTCATTCTATGATAGCCTCTAACAGAAACATCTGCTTGCAATTTGTTACTTAACACTTTGTTATTTGACACAACCAAAGTGGTATTTCAACTAAACTAGTACTGCAAAATAAGAAGATGAGCATAAATATTGATATCTGTGTGCAGTACCTGTTGGCTGTGACAGAAGTCCATCTGCATTCCTTTAATCATAGAGACAAATTCTTTGGTGCATCAGAAGAACATTGTACAAAATTTGCATATAAGAAAATTATTATCTTAACCAGAAATTAACATTTTAAGACAGAAACCCTTCTCTTGGGGTATTTGCCACTAAATATTTTTTTTAAAAATGGATGAACACTTCCCCAGATGAGTATGCCAACTGAAAAAGGGGAAAACAATCGCACTGCTTCTCTTATTCAGGCTGAGCTCAACGTAAAATTTAAATCAGTGACAAAAAAGTGAATCATTGTTTTTGAAGACAAAACCAGAAGTGAATACTACTACTACTACTTCTACTTCTAGTACTACTACTACTACTACTACTACTACTACTACACTAGTACTACTACTAAATGACCTCTTAAATGAGTCAAATATTTTGACTGGCCTCAAAATGTTATTCTTTTATGTGTGAAAATTTCTTCATTAAAGAATATATAATTAATTTTGATGGGGACTGGGGAGGGGATGACATCAGGAAAGAGGCTGAAAGAGCAGCCATAATAGCAAAACATTCAGGAGGTATGTGTCTTGGTTTGACACTGGCCCAACACCAGGCACCCACAAAAGCCACTTGCTCACCCTCCCCTGCCACAGCTGAGAAGAGGAAAGAAAAAAATTTTAAAAGGGTTCATGAGTTGAGATAAGGACTGAGAGGAAACACTTCAAGGGCAAAAACAGGCTCAACTAAAAGTTGCAAAGTGAACTTATTACTAACAGAATCAGAGAAGGATAATGAGAAGTAAAATAAGCCCTTCAAAACACCTTTTCCCCCCAGCCCCTCCCTCCTTCCCACCGACAGCATAGGCAGACAGAGGGTGGGGGTTTTGGTTAGTTCATCACTGAGGTTTTCGTCTGCTGGTCAGGGAGAGGAGTCCTTCCCCTGTGACAGTATGGAGTCCCTCCCAAGGGAGACAGTTCTCTGTGAACTTCTCTAACGTGGGTCCATTTCCACAAGCAGCAGTTCTGCCAAAACTGATGCAACGTCAGTCCCTCCCACGGGCACACAGCAGTCCCAAAACTTCTGCAGTGTGGGTCACTCTTCCACAGGGTGCAGTCCTGCAAGGACAGGAAGCAGGAGCCCCTCTCTCCAGGGGTCTCCCACTGGATCACAGCCTCCTCCAGGCACCCACCTGCTCTGGCATGGGCACCTCCCCCACGGGCTGCAGGTGGATCTCTGCATCCCCCGTGGATCCCCATGGGCTGCAGGGGCACAGCTGCTTCACCACGGTCTCACCACGGCCTGCAGGGGAATCTCAGCTCTGGCACCTGGAGCACCTCCTGCCCTTCCTTCTCCACTGACCTTGGAGTCTCCACGTTTCCCTCACATGTTCTCATCTCCTTCTCTCTGAGTAGAAAAAACTGTGCCCCCATTGTTTT
This sequence comes from Leptocoma aspasia, assembly GCA_013399835.1. Classification (NCBI taxonomy): domain Eukaryota; kingdom Metazoa; phylum Chordata; class Aves; order Passeriformes; family Nectariniidae; genus Leptocoma; species Leptocoma aspasia. The sequence continues at coordinate 190,049 of VXAX01000637.1, read as the reverse complement.
GCTTTTCTTCTTAACTATGTTAGCCCAGAGGCATTACCAACATCTCTAATTAGCCCACCTTTGGCCAGCAGCATGTCCATCTTTAGAGCCATCAGGGATTGGCTCTGCCAGACACGGTGGAAGCTTCTAGCAGCTTCTCACAGAAGCCACCTCCGTGGCCCCCCTGCTACCAAAAAGCAGGCCATGCAAAACCTATACAGTATGCTATAGCTTTTTAAAAATAAGTTAATGTGAGACAAAGTAATTTTCCATTTTAGGAGAAAGACCAGATTGTAATGGTCATATAAAATTATTTTTTCATATTTTCTTTTTCTTTGGACTAAAACTAAAGATATTGATAATTTTGGCCCATTGCCATACAAGAACTAAAAGCATTTTAGATTATTAATATCAATGCAATTATAGAATTGCATTTATAAAAATGGTGGATTGAGGGGAAAAGAAAAAAACCCTTTTTATTAAGTTGTGTAACTAGTTGAGTTCACTGTGGTTCTGCCCAATTTGCATTGATTCTTTGCTGCCTCCAGTGGAAGCTGTGTACAGCTGCCTGACCATAAAGCCATGGAACGATTTTTTAAAAGCGATTTCAAGTCTTGAGGCTGCTTTTTGAAGCTGCTGCAGTTCCCAGATTCTGATGCTTATTTTATTCCCATTTAGGACACGATGCAAAAAAGCTCCTGTCAGTTCTACCAACTCGTAGGAGTCCCCAAAGCTTTTGCCTCTACCCCTTGCAATCCACAGGTTGTGAGTATACCAGAAGACAAACGTGAAAACTGCCAGGGAGGTTTCCTGGCACTGGAACCCAGCTGTCAATACTGTTAAATTGTTAGGGCAGTCCCTGGAACGTGGTGAGTCTGTGACAACTCTCCTGATCGATCCCTGTGTACTGTTGGGAAGCGAGGCTGCCCAGGAAGTGTTCCTAATGAGTGGTTTGCGTAAGGCTGTCCTCTTGCTGGCAGTAAGAAGGATGGACAGAATGGATGTAGCCTATCCTGTGCCAGCTGGCTTAAGTGCCACAGACTTTATCAGTGCTCTTGAGCACATTATATTTATTCCTGCATATGTATCCTGTGTATTCCAGGTCCTTAGCTTCCCGCAGTCAAGCTGAACCAGGATGTTCTGTCTCCTCTAAAGGACAGCAAATTTCCATGCAAGAGACAACATTCACAACCCTTGGACTGTGGATGTACAAGACAGTGTATTGAAAATGCAGTTTGCACTTTAATATCTTTGCATCACTTCAAGTGCAGAATCAAGAAAAGCTACAAGCTGGACTCTGAAATCTAGAGACAGCTTTTAATAGTCTTCTGTTGCTGTTGAATAAACTTCCTGCCTTTACTGTGAAGACAATCCCATTATGAAGCTGGTCACAAGGGGACTGCCTCAGTACAGTTTGGATTTTTTTTCTTCCAGAAATCAGCAGTGCTGATTTCTGGAAGAAAAAAAACCTCTGGTCAACAGTGAACATGTGTAGGGGAGCTCAGTGCTGCACAGTAGCTGTAGAACTGTTTATGGCCTGAAAAATAGCTGCCTAGAAGGGGATTAACATCCCTTCCTTCCTCAGCAGCTTTTGTAGGCACATGATCTTCCAAAGGGTGTGCTTGTCTACAAGAGGTCTCTGGAATACAGTCTGGCCAACAGGCCTGCTCTACATCTGATCTGTAAAAAGTCATCCAGCTCTCCACTGGATAGTCATGAGGCCTGCTCACTAAACCAGCAGTGTGCCTGCCTACTGGTGACCTGCAGAAGGAAACAAGTACCTCGGCTTTTTATAGTTCTCCATGTTTGTGCTTAGCATTCATATGCTGATGGTGAATCATATGGGATATCCTTATGTTGCCTGAGATGGCATTTGTTTTTCAGCATAATTTTTTAAGAAGTGGTGCAAAGACAGTGTGAGATAAAATTGTCAGATTTAGAGTACACTATCAAAACATGTCATCATTTATCAGCCATGGTTCTAAAAAACACATGTGATCCACTTGTCTCTTCGAGCTAAGAACCATGGCTGTGATGAAAGATGAAGCTACTCTGCTTCTAAAATTACTAAGTTCTTACATACACTAAAGCTATCCTCTTTCCTTTGGCACAGAAAGACCAGCAGGCCAGAAAATGTAATGTACTCTATCAGCTAATGAGACATCAACTCGGGCTTTTACGCATAATCTTAATTTGATGTAGAAAGAGTTTCTGTGGCTGCAGCTATATAACTCTAAGGGAACAGATAGGAGTCCATAGTGAACCCACATGTAGCAGGCCTAGAGCTGCACAGTAGCTATGGAAGGTAGTTTCATAGAATGGCATTAACCCCTACCCTCACTTACCTGCTTAAAAATTTGGGGTCTAACACTATGTTAGTGTATTCCTGTAGGCAATAATCTACAGCTGGAGAGGTTTGACATGCTTCACTGGGGCATTTACCTTTACTGTGTAAAAGAAAGTATCTCTGAAAACCTAAATATAGAATAATTCAGAAGGATGGTCTCTGGAGATTTCAGGAGGTACCCTGAAGACCATAAAAAAAAAAAGCATCTAAAAAAGTGAGACTATCCTCTCAAGACTTAAATTTCCTCCTGCTGGTTCAGCAGGATTCCCAAAGGAGCTTTGTGTTAGTGCAGCACTGTTGCCCTGCTGCAGCACTGCAAAGCTGATGGAACATAACTTTAAAATTGGCTCAATAACTGATACATTTACCAACTCAGAGCTGTCTTTAGCCTTGAATTTACAGGCAGAGAAAAGTTCTAGCCAAAAATCTGGTTGGGAATTTTTGTTGTGGTTTCTTTTTTTAACTTACTACCAAACATCAAGCTGTCCCTGGCTGCAGCGCTGATGAAACATTTGGGAACTGTATCAAAGTTCTTCAGTTTTGGTTGTAGTGATGATTAATGGGATTTTAATCTTGTTGGCATTTGCATCAGGTAGGAAGTGGGGAAAGCCCTGAAAATGCTCAATTGGCTTTAATACCCCTAACATCTGTTGAAGTTTTTTTTCTAGTTATATATGTTTTCTGGCTGATTTCAGTGCTATAGGAATTATTACTGCCTCATCTTTAGTCTCCCCAGCAGCTGTCATTGGGCATTGCCTCTGAGACTTGGAGGCTCACAGAGACAACTGAGCCAGGTGCATAAATATTATTTTATACTTATGTACAATACATTGTATTGAAAACATTCTGCATTTTCATTAACTTGGAACAGAGATTTTGGAAAGTATCATCTGTTGGATGCAGTGTATGCATTTTTCTATTCAGATTTTAAAAGTAACTATCACACATGCAGACTCCATGTGTGTGGTCAACATTTTGTGAGTTGAATTGCCATGTCAATCAATCGATACCCACTCAACCCAGCAGAATACCAGCCCCATCTCATTCCATAATACTAACCTTTACTGGGATTGGTGTGTAACCTGAAGATTAAATACTGCTTTTCTATTGTGAAGAGTGAAAAGTCTGGTTTTTAAACCAAGAGTTTTGCAAGTTGATGTAATGTTTAAGAGAAAAAATGTATTTCAAAATTTTTTTGAGGTTCTGAGGTCAACAAAGAGCAATGCAAGAAGCATTTCTTTAGCCTAGTCATATAAATGTCCATTGGAATTTTCTTCTAAGCATACACTCAGTTCATGTATTGGTTATGAGCCTGATTTAGACAATCAGCTCTGCTCTGCAATCACTTCAGAAAATGTTGCACTTGCTTTTATTAAATATAGATAGGAACCCTTATGTCTGTTATAATCAGCTGAAACAAGAGCATGCTTAACATTGAAGGGCTCTTAGCATGAAAATTTCACCAGTCTTAGACAACAGAACCAAAGAGAACACATTTTCTTGTTTTCATGTACACCATGTAAGTAAAGGAAATCAAGATGTCTTTCCTTTTCTGTCTTTACATGGCATATTAGAATGGAATACTAAAATGGATTAGAATGGAATACTAAAATGGAATTGGTAAAAACAGTGACTAATGTGTGTTATTTAACAAAACTAGAAATTCTACCTGGTTTGTTCTGAATCCCAAATGTAGTGCCTCTGTTTCACAATCAAGGGAACAGGGAAGAGTACACTGGCAAAAACTATCCACCAAATGCTGCATTTGATCTCATTTGTGTATGCTTACTTCATGAGGTCCTCCTTATCCTGAGAATCACACTGTTTAGTTTAAAGACAGCGCATTTTTAATAACATTGTAGATCAAGCTATGCACAGATTTTGACTTTAGAAGAGTCAACTAACTTGATGTCCTGTAAAAATAAGACAAAAAGCATCCCATCACTTTTAAATGAAAACAACTCCTCCAGGACACGCCAAAAAAACCTAACTGCATAGCATTAACTCTAGGGATCTGCTCTCTCAGGTACATGTTGCTTTTTGAGACTGAGTTTCATGTGTCCCTCTCCACCTTCTCTCAAGGAAAGCAAGCAGGTTTTTGTCCTGGCAGGGAAGGTGTGTTCATCTTTCATCTCTGCCTGAAGGGATTAAAACTTACATCTTGTAATTCCTGGAAGAATGCTTTCTTCACCATCCTGGCTGTTTAGTGTTGACAAGAGTCAGGCGCTTCCCGGCATCCAGGGAAGAAGTCCAAGAACCTGTGAGCAGCCATGGCAGACTGTGCACCTATTCACTTTAGAAGCCTCAGGAGTCACACTGAGGGTGGATGGAAGGCTTGGGGATTGTAGTTTTGACAATATATATGCAGAGTAGCAGCTTGGTAGCATATAGGCACTTACCATCTAGATGGCTAGCTTAGATAGAGCCCTAAGAAAATATACTTAAGAAAATATAAGCTGTTGGAATATTAAATTACCATCCTAAACCTATCACTAGGAATTTCAATTTAATTCTATTGAAGTAATGGGAGTTATTATATATTTTTGTATAATTCAATGTAAACAAATCAGAATACACCCTTGCCTCAGAGTCTGCATGCAGAAAAAGACAACAAACTGTTCATCTACCTCATATCTCAGCTAATACCTTCATAGTACTTTGAGTTTATGTTTATATGAGTAAATTTAAAAGTATTCCTAAGCACTGGAATTCCATTGTTTATGACATTAACTTGTCCTTGGTGTGTCTTAGGGCAGTTCCACTATCCCATTCTCAGAGTCAAGGGAGAGTTATAAGAGGAATTAATGCAGTTTCTGCTAATGTCCACTGTCTTTTCAAAAGGAAGACAGCTACATAAACCATATTATTCAACAATTTTCTGGTTGTTCCTTGACAGCTGGTCTCCATGCCAGACATAACAGGCATGTCTGGCTACATCTAAGATAACAGAAGAGATGCAGCCTAGCATTCCTGACTTGAATTGGTGTGTACTCAAAACATAGGCTGCTCCTTCCTTACACGATGGTGACCAAAAACGACATGGGAATTGTAGCTGTAAGGAAGGGGAGAATCCATCCAGGTGTTTAGCTGAAATCCTTTTTCAGTTCTGCAGTTGTATCTACCTTTTTCCAAAGAGATTACTTCAGGTGAAGGAATACCTGCAATGTAATCTTGGGAACAGAACACCAGGCTGTGTTCTGCCTGCCTCGTTTTCCATCTTCCCTGTCTCCAATTGGTGACCTCAATGTGTCAATATTTGGAATGACTAACATGTAAATACAGCCATACCAAGTTATGTCATGTAAAAGAACAATCTTTCTCACTGTTGAACTGATTGTTCAATTTCTTTTTTCCCCTGAGTCTTAAGGTGACTGGAAACAAACCATGAAGCCAAGAGGAGGAAGGATTCTGGAAACCTGACAAAGCAGGCTTGCTCAATCTTGCCTCTGGGTCTCTTTCTTCATCATGTGGTATTTTTTTTTTTTTTATGTTTTTGTACCTTCACTGTGACAGCACAGGCTGAGATTTTTGTAGTTAGAGACGCGTGCCATTCATATATTGGTTTTTAAGATTAATCGATTAAAATGATTAAGTAGCTGGGGAGCCCAGCTGCGTGCAGCGCAGAGAAGCCCGGGGGGTGAATTTTGGGACGCCCCCCGGCCGCGGGCGCTGCCGCCCAGCCCGGCCCGCAGCGCTCAGGGCCGGGGGCGCTCAGCGCCGCCT
>VXAX01000637.1:160925-183256 GCA_013399835.1 Leptocoma aspasia | reverse complement strand
CCCCTCCGCCAGCCCCCGCAGGCCGGAGCGGTCTGTGCCCCCGCCTTGTGTAACCTGCCAAGCGGTCGCCGCTCTTTCCTCCGCTAGTGTTTCCGATTTCATCCCCACGAGTCTCCCCACCTTCGACCCACCCCCAGTTTTCTCTTCCAGTGAAACAGGAGACCTCACGTAGCAGCGGATCCTTGCTCTTCATCCTGTCATGCACCCTTCGGGTCGGACTGCAATGAGTGGACTGAGGTCGTCTGGGCTGCTGGGGCTTGTACTCTTAATGCTCTCAGCAGGATACTGCAAAGAAAAAGCGGACTCCGCAGATTTGAAGGACAAGCAAAGTCTCTTAAATCTCATCATGGAGATCATTCAGGAACTGAAAAGGTACCACCTGGAGAAGGACAGTGGGATGCAGTACTTCTCCAAGCATGACTATAACTTGGATCGAAGGGAGGTGGCTGACTACGGAGCATACCAAGATGAGCAGAGAGTTGGTAAGTCAAAGTCCATTTTATTTTTCCTTAGGGTGCCTTGGTGAATGAGATACTGCATCAGGTTACTAATTTTGTATTAAGAATTCACCACTCAAAATACCTGCAGATTCTCTTTGGTATCAGAAACAGACACAGATGGCAAAATTGGAATAGAAAACCTCCATTCACCTCTCAGAGTCTTTTACTCTCTGGATAATGTACTCAATTGAAAGTCCAACTTCCTGTGGCTTTGAACAAAACCTAATAATATGGGAAAAGACTGAAATGAGCTGAGATCAAAGAAACAAAGGATGAAAATGCTTTTTCCTGGAAGGCTACCACTTATTATTGTGTGCTTGGTTTAAGTGTTTCTTGGAAATTACCCTGGCAAGAATTCTTCTTCAGGGCTGTAGTATGTCCTTAAAGACCTTACGTGTAGAAGTCTGTCCTGCAGCTCAGCTTCACTGAACTGTTCACCCTGCTTGTTAGTTCCTTTTGTACTCCAGAGGTAGCACCTTTGAACCTTTGAATAGGGAACTGAGACAGTTCCTCTGTCACTGTGCAGGCTGTGACCAGTTTGGGACACTCCTGCAGCCATCCTTCTGCCCGTTTGATTGGCTCTTCTCTAACCTGCTTAGTTTGGTGATGTACTTCCATGCACTCAGTTGAAACTTGATTTAGTTTCTCCTCCTGCCATGTCTAATTTAGTGTTCCCTGTCACTCCCAAGCCCCTGCAGCGTTACTACTGCTCATCTGACCCTCCAATTGACTTTCTGAATATTGTCCAGCAAATATCTACTCACCTTTCCCCAAATTAGCTTTCATTTTGATAGTATGCTATTTATTTTGTCTTTATTGATCTCATAAAGTTGCATTGTACCTTTTTGTCATTCTCATATGCCATGTTATTCTCACATTCAAATATCCTCATAATTTGCATTTATTGGTGGTTGTCATGAAGATGTTGCTTCTCCATTTGGATGATTAATGAATGCACAAAGACAATTCTGCTCTACTTAAGGTCAACACAGGTTAGAACATTTTGTTTTACAAATGTTGAAGAGTCAAAGAGGCCAGACTAAGCAGGGAACAGTGATCTCTACAACTCTAAATCTTATCTTGGAATGTGGACGTAGTTTGTGGTCACCCTGTTGGTGCGAAACATCTGGCTTGTGTGGAACACTTACCTACGAAATTCATAATCCTGCTTGAGAGCAGATTAGTTGGTAGCATTGTTACTGATTCTGAAACAGGATTTTTCATTCTGTTATTATGATGGAGTTTTTCCCAGCAACTCTGAAAAGGAACTACTAGTTGGAGTCTTTCATTTCAGTTTTGGCATTACTTTCCTTGTGAGCTTGTCCCATGGGAAATTTCTGAGTGAAGCATGTGTGTTTTTAATGCTCTTCATGACATAATTAGGTCAAATAGGATAAGGTCAATTTTACTTACACCGACTAAAGTTAGAAGTAAATGAAGAATGACTTTCGAGAAATGTCTAAATTCACAAGTGAATCGGATCTGGATGGAAATGCTCTCTGCTTGATATCTGATAAGAGGTGCCAGGGGAATGAAGAAGGCTGCTCAGGCATTCATGGTCAAGTAAATAAAGCACTATATAGTGTATCATACACAATCAGCACTAAGCCATCAGCATGGAGTTTGTAACGGAAAGCAATCAGAGATAGCTGTAAATCAGGAAGTCACAAGCAGGGGTTAGGGCTAAAATGGATTTCAGTAAACCAGTTTCATTTTGCCATCTGCTGAACACAAAACACAAGGCGGTAAACCGCAAACATAGGGAGCCAGAAGAGAGCAATTTGCTTGGAATAATTTCCTGTGAATTTTATTTACTGCTGAGGGGAGGGAAGGAAGATTCCTGTAAGTAGATCAATCCGGTTTCATGATTACAGTAGAACAGTGCTTCTACAGATATACCTGGGACAGAATAGTGGTTACATTTGCATAAGAGAATTAGAAGACACAACCCCAAACTCAAATATATTGTTGATTCTTTACCACTCATGCAATATTAAAAAATTTAAATCTAGGTAAACTTGATAATGTACTTCATAGAGAGCTAAAATCTGACTCTTAGTTGATAACCATCGTCTTTAATGATTTTTCACCTAACAGACATTGTTCCATCAGTAGTGTGTTTCACAGAGTATTTTACAAGGTCTCCCTATGTAAAGTGACTGCTTGCAATTTGGCCTACTGTGTGCAAAGGACTTTTGCCCTCCATGCACCTGTCAAGACATAGTGGTGATGTTGCTGGACAGAGTATTTCCTGTCCTCATACTATGCTTGGCAAGCATAGGTCCAGTGCAGCAGAGTAACTATTCTTTTTTCTGTCCAACAGAAATAGTTCCCAGAGATCTGAGGATGAAAGACAAATTCTTGAAGCATTTAACAGGTATGTTTTAATTTTGCATTGGTATCCATATTTCACATACATACCATAAGCTACACTGCTCTACCTGTGAGCTGTGCTGATTCATAACTTATTTTTTCTTTATCTTTCAGGTCCACTCTACTTTAGCCCAAAATGTAGCAAACACTTCCATCGGCTTTATCACAATACAAGGGACTGCACCATCCCAGCATGTAAGTAACAAAAGCAGGCACTTCCCTAAAACAAGAGGAAACTCTAAAATTTATTAGTTCTATCAAGTATCAGTAGTGATACAATGTCAGAATGAATGCCCTGCAAAGAAAAATTTGGACTGCTCTAAAATGTACTAAGTATCCTCTACAGCTTTGCTAGAACAGCATCAGCATTACAGAGAGGAAAATGGAAATAAAACTTTCTCATTGCAAATACACTATGTAGAATGGCTGTAAACACTGCATAATTAGGTACTGATGTGTTTGTCTCATGGGTTCCAAACCAAGTGTTTGCTTTTCATAGGAACATGACTTCTCTCACAAATATCTCATATTTAATTTCTAGTGCTGTAAATTCAAGATAGGATCACAGATCAAGGTGAGGTTATTTACTTTTCATTGATTATTTATGTAGGACACATTTTATAGACATTTTCTATTTTGACTGTTCAACTACCAGTCTACCAGTGGTGTTGACAATGCATTTTTGCAACACTTGTCTTCGGTGAATTGTAAAGTATAACTTCTTAGCTTAGGAAAAAAAAAAGTGCTGATGGGCACAACTAAGAAAAAGCTGCTTATGATACCTCATCACTGTTGGCAGCACAGAGAATTAAATAAAAATCAAACCTTGACATATATCAGTCAGTAGATGTGACTCCAGACTCATACTGAGGTGGACCTGTTGAGTAAGCAGAGGCTATTTTAGTCCAGCCTTTTCAGAATGGAAGCACACTTTATTTTACTTGTCTGGGGTCAACCAGTTGGGTCAGTAGCAGAGCTGGGAATAGAAACAAGAGTTACAGATTCCAAGTTTCAAGTATTAATAAATGTTTCAGCCCAGTGCGTTTTAAAGGCATATTTGGTAAGAATTGTGGACATTTTCTCTATTGGTAAGGCTTCAGATCAGGAATTCATTGGACAGACAAGGATTTCTAGATGACAGGTAACCAGATCACACTCTGTTTGCATGGGTGGAGATTTAAGTTGTTGATAACTTGTGTGTTCTGAACAAGCAATGGTCATATTACCTTTTTCATAAGGATCACAACACAAACATCATTTGGCTCAGCACTAATGAGTACTCCAAGCTGGGAAGCTAAAAAGTAGTTGGCCTTAAAGACCCTAAATTAGCCTTTTCTTCCTGACAGGTGACATATCCACCAACATAATGTCTGGATAATGGAGGATAGCTTGTATGAGTGGCAATTATACCATAACTATGCTGTGAGTTGGGATTGTTAACATTTCATCTCCAGAAAACATTAGATGTAGTTACTCATTAATGAAATTATGCCTAACATCACCTACTGGGCTGGATTGACTAGCATCTCTTTAAAGTAACTTTCTTCTTGTAAAATGGGATGAACAGCCTGCTTTAATTCTTCATGCACAGAATGATGTTACTTTTTGGTAATATCCTGACTTCAAATTATACTGTTCCTTGTGTGTAGAAATATGAAGGCCAAACAGCAAAGAAACTAAAAGTGTCTCTGATGCTGCAGTGTGGCGGTAGCCAGTACAAAAGCATTGTGTTGGCATACTTTCTAGTACTTTGTACAGTGTAGTAGCATTGGTACCTGAAAAACTCTTTTGTCCATAACCAACTTTCACAATACTTGCCTTCAGTTTTTCATGTAAACGAAGAAAAACCCCTTTTGAATAATTCCTTTAGTTTTGTATTGGTTTTGTGTCTTACTATGAATGCATCAAAAAGTTGAAGGTACCTAAAATATGAACAACTAACAATAGGACTACTGTGGAAAAAATATTTTTACTAGTTTTTAAGATGAAACTTCATACTCTTATGAATGTTTATGATGTGGTCATCTACTTGGGCTGGACTTCACATTTGTATGAGTAGAAGATACTATTTATCTAATTTAACAGTGTTCCCAGGAAGAAAATCTGTTGGTGAATGGCACTATTTAATATTAAGTTGACAGACTTGCTCAGTGAAGACTGGATTTCAAAAGTGGATGAGCACTACTTATTCTTTCTCTAAGATGGAAGTACTGGAGTCACGTGTTTAGATCTCACACTGAAGCACAGGAACAGATGTATGAATTTTTATACATACATACATACATACACTTCAAGAGCCTCCAAGCACTTTCATGCTGTTTGTTTACAGATAGAACACGTGCAGAAGTCAGTTGCATAGTTACACCTGCCATTAGACATGGCTTTTAGTTACTACCCAATTTTTACACATTCCCCTTTTAAGGCAAAGGAGTTGATTTTTATTCTGTTGCAAACTAACGTTTTCATTGAACTTTGCTATGACACTGATTTGCACACTGAAAACGATTTTTAAAGGCAAATTTTATTACTTTGGTAATCTAGTCATGCCTTTTTTTTTTTAATACAGACTATAAAAGATGTGCCAGGCTTCTTACTCGACTGGCAGTAAGCCCTATGTGCATGGAAGGATAAAGGTAAGATTTTCTTAGCAGAAATGACATTCCACTGCATAGCAAAACAGTGGATGTTGTGCTTCATACATGAAAATTCATGGGAGTATAACAACAACTGTCCTTTAGATAAGGTACTCCCCTCCCAGAGGACTTGAAGTAACTGGCTTAATCTGGCAAATTTTGGCATTAAGGAAAGGGTACCCCCTACTGGAAGTCATTACATAAACATCCGTGTGCATCATCTGTGAATTATTTATAGCAGCATACAGTTAGCAGATAGTGAATTTGTTGTTAGAGAACAAAACACAACAGCTGTGGCTTATTTTTCAAGAGTTTACTCAGTACACAATTGCCTGTATCGGCAGCAGCAGCCTCCCTTTTATGTGTGCAGCTGTGGATCAGTGCTGTACTCAGTAGTATGAGTTAATGTATACATAGCTGTACACTTCAAAGCTTTATAAATGCAGATAGGTCGCAGGTGCTTTTATAGTAATTCAGTTAAAATGTACTGGTAGTAGCATTGATAAACCATCTTTCAGCTATTCAGATTTTTTGGGACTTCCTTGTGTACACCTCCTATGTCTAGAGGTTAATCCCCTCCTTTGTTGCCTAGATGGGGCTCTATTTCCCACAAATACTTGGGAAATTTCATCATGCACCAAAATAAAAACAAAAGCCAATCAACCAAACCAGAAAGTATTCCCACACTATCTGTGTTTTAGAGGACTGTAACATAAAAATACAGAAGGACCAATTTACATTCTGTCCTCAACCTTTACCTGAGACAAAATGTGATCTTGGACAAAGATCAAAGATGTAGATTTGTCACTAACAAATGCTGTCAAGCCAAGATGCTTTAACTCTATGACAAAATACACATATTGTGGAAAGAATCGGTGAGAAAAATTAAAAATAGTCTTGGAAAATAAACCAAATAGTCTAAAACCAGGATAACAGATAAAGAGCAGAATTATGAAGTCCTGTATGATTATTCAACTGCAGAAATACATGGAATTTGGTGAATAGTTAGATAATGCTGTCAAAAACATAGAGGTTTTGCGTGGACTGCAAACTAAGGAAGTCAGCAGTGTTACACTTGAATAAAGTAAAACAATACTGGAACATATAAATAGAATAATTGTTTATGAAAGTCCTGACACTATTACTGTTACTGGAGTACTGTATTTAATTAAGGGCACCACACTAAGACATATGGGTTTTTCTTGTATGAGTCCAAAGAAGAGCAATGTGGATGACCAAAGGCTTAGAAAACTCAGTGTACAAGAACAGTTACAGGAATTAGGATTATTTAATCTAAAGAAAACATGACTGCAGGAAAACCTGATGGAGCTATTCAATTTCATGTAAGGTTTTTCAAGTCATTCTTCCTCTGTCTAGTCTGGATAAATGAGACTTAATTTGTTTAATTTTGCAGATAGGTGAATAATAATATTACCAATACCAATAAGCAGATACATCAGAGTGTGAAATTCTTTTCTCCCTCTCTTTAGAAAATTTCATCTGTATCTTAACAACCTGTCATGTAAACATGAAATTGTAATATGAAGGAATAGCAGCTAAAGTAGTTCACATCTCAAGCTGGGAGTCTATTTAAAAATATCCATCTCTCAAACAACCTTTGCTCAACATGTTTCAATGTCAGCAACAACTGTCCACTTCTTTTATTCACACAGACACAAATCAGTAGTGGTACACTCCTTAAGCAGCCTCAATTAGCAGAAAGGAAGACTAACCTCTACCACATACATCTGGGGATGCACAGGTGTCTCTGTAAGATTAAGCTTCTTTTCTCCTCAAGGCTTTTCCACTGCATCAGCTCAATTTGTGTGAAACAAATTAGGTTTCTTGTTTTGTTCAGTATCTGATTTTTTTTTATTGCAGGTTTATAAGTGGGCTGGGCTATAGATGGACTATTACTTTGGCAAACCAGTAGTTCTGTTGGATTTTTCAGATCTGTGGACATCTATTCATGTTTAGAGATCAATTTGGAGAGAAGAAGAAATACAAATTTATTTTTATTTGTACTTACAGTGCATTTTGGACTAGCACAGCTTTAAAAAGCATACAAGACATTGAAACTCAGAGCTAAGATCAAACAAGAAAATAATATGTGAAAACAGGAGTTAGACATGTTATTGTCACAACACATACCTACCTGTGTGGGCACATGTGTGTTTATGGTGTGACGTCTTGTGGAGCCTTTAACTTTTTCTCATGTATCCTATACATATGTAATTGAGCTTCATCTTCTCTTTTTTTTTTAGAGTGTATGTTCCCTTTCTGCCTGTCCTACAGACATGAGCAATGCAGGGACCCAGTAACAGCCCTTCAACTTGTTGAGATTGCATGAGTGAAGCCAGAGGAGATTTGTATTATCACGTCTCTCAGTAGCCCCTTTTTTTTTTCCAGTCAGCCACCCAGGCTGTATTCCCTGACTGCCACCAGCACCATCTCTAATTAATTTTATTCTGTAACCCCTTCTCATGGTCAGCACAGCTATGCTAGAGTCCTGTCCTTGATGCTTCTTTTTTTTTTCCTGTTCTTCAGCCTTTCTTCCGCCAGCTTCCTAATAGTTCCCATGTTCCATGCTTTGCTCCACTCCCTGCAGATACATCCCACAAATGTTATGTTGTCCATATCTGCAGTAGGTAGGACATGCCAGGAATACAATTCCCGAAGTCTTCACCTGAATAAAGTTCACAATTCAGATCATGAGCAGTTCTGGTGACAGACAGTGATAAATCTGAAAATCCCTTTGACAGCATTTGTCTCAGCCCCTTTGGCTACAGTCATACAGATTTTACAGCTTCTGTTTGAGAACTGCAGGTGCTCCTGTTGGTGCCCTCCCTTTTCCATTACCTGTTCTTTATGTGTCTGCTAGAGGCCAGCACTGATCTCACAACTTATTTTGAAAACTCCATGCACTGTGAGGAGAAGTTTAGGAACTAAGGACTGCACTATCACATGTTATTAGATACTTCTGTTTCGAAGATTTCTTCTAATTTCTGTAGTGACAAATATTAATGGGGTTTTAAAAACTTTGAAAGCATCTACAGTTATTTCAAATAAACAAAGTAATGACACACTTTTACACTAATAAATACAAGACTGCTACAAGTAGTTGGAGTCTCGGGCTAAGCAGAGAAAATGAGGTTTATATGTTATAAAAATATATAACATATATAACATATGTTATAAAAAGTTATAAAATGTTATTAAAGAAAGCTACCAGTTGCTTGTTTCCTTAAGATGCAGATGCAAGTAATTAATACTTGTACATACAGGTCAAATATTCTTTGCAAAATTCCTAATAAGCTTAAAACTGAAATTTCCTTCGGAACTCAGAAAAATCTGTGTAACCTCAAGATGTATTGACCATACTAGTGCTGTATGGGACAAATGCTGAAAATACAAGATAAACTTGGAAACGTAAAATACTCCACTAAATAACCCATTCTGATACACCATATTATATATGGATTTTTTCAGATTTTTCTTAAACCAAGATATTTGGGCACTTGTATTTTGCTTCAAATATTTTGTAACAATGGAAACAACAGCCCTTAATTGCATTCTCCCTTAGACTGCTGCTTTCTCAGAGTAACATCAATTGCATTGAAGAAATGTCGGACACTTGAATTCCATAAAAATGAAGGTGAAATTAAGACGAGAGGATTGTGTATTACTCAGTAAAGACCTATTTTTTTCTAGAAAGTATAGCTTGATCTGTTTTATACAGCTGCTCAGGGCATGTTCAATCACCTCTTCATGGTGCCAGAAGTGGTTCCCAAGTTAACTAATTCAAGACTTTTCTCAGAACTACTGCTTTGAGTTAAATGGGCAGGCAGTGTGCATGGTTACTAGTGTGGCACCGTCCAGGTTTATTAAAAGGCAGCTCGTAGTTCTCCTTGCTGTGAGATGTCTGTGGCCAGCACCAGCCAGAACATTCAGAGCTTCATAATCTTCAGTGCATGGGTCTCTGTGATCACATTACAGCAGAATTCCACCTGGGTGTGCACACTTGGGAAAAGAATTTTTTTATGTAAGCATGGGGAGGTTCTGCTACAAAATGCTACTGGCATAGTATTTTAGAGTTTATATTGATATTTGAACCACTGAATTCTTCTCATATAGATTAGCTTTTTCTTACAGAGTTTATCATCATGCACAGGTAATAACCAGAATCAAATTTGGAAAGCTGTAATATGCCTTTACAATAGCTTTCATTTGTGCTTTTAAAAATTAACACAATTGGCTGGGGTGTTGTATAGTTACCTATGTTCTCAACAGAGGCTGTAGACAAATTCCATTCAGGATCTCCCCTAAGACTATCCATCATCCTTCAGCTAAGTTTCAACCTAATACTCCTAGACTGATGCATATAACAGACTATATGAAATAAAATTTAAAAATGGAAAAGTAGAACAGATATATCAATGCTAAAAATCTGGGGTCTATTCAAGGGTTTCTGAAAACGCCAGGACTTTAGAAAACTGTGAGTTAGCTGATACAAAACTGTGAAGTCACCCATACAAAAGCAGGTGTAGATGAGGTGACAAATGAGCATCCTAACCACTGTTTTTCACCCCCAGTGAGCTGCATATTCCCATTAGTAATAAAAAAAGTTTTTATTACATTTTCAGTGTTTAACCTGTAGATTGTACCACACACTGATCAAACCAAAAGCATGTTCATTTCTTCTAAACATTTAAACCTTTTAACATCATAGCTTAAAGAGGGTTCAGTAGGAGCATACATACAGAAAATAAGCTAGATGAAAATGCAAGACAAGGAAAATTTACATCAGTTTCCCCTTCTAAGGAAGGGTATTAAAAAAAAATAAAAGTAATTGTCCTATCTGCAGAGCCAGAAAAAAACCCTATATTACATTAAGATTTTCTGTAACATTATTGCATTTCCTAATAGCTTTCAAAAATTGCAAAACTAAATGTTTAAATACTACTAACAAGTATTTCTGTATGCACCAATAGCTTGATTTTCAACGGATTATGTCAAGTCCAACTGACTTTGCATACAAATGATTCCATTACAAATTATACTTAAGCAGTAGAAAATGTAGAGAAGCTCTGAGTATCAGAGAATTCACACTGATCATGGGGAAGACAGTTACCTACGTTCAGACAGACAATATGAAAGTTTTAACTGTGAAAAATATCATCAGCCAAATTCCAGTATCAGATTATCACTGTTTTTTATCTCCCCCACGAATTTTTGATGGCTGTAAGACACCAAAGCTTCATCTGGGTCTGTTTGCATCTAAGAGTCTTTCAGCTGAATAGTTCCTGCTGACTGAAAAGACAGTACATTTTTTACTTCTAAATAAGAACAACAACAGGTATAGAAACATTTGAAACTGGGTGGGCAGACTTGCAGCATTCAGTGCTCATCTGTCTAGAAGAGGACAGACTTCTAGATATGTGTATATGCAGCTACACTACATTTTCTTACAAGCTTTAAAGGTGTGGGGGAGTAAGGTTGTGAAAACCTTCACTGCTCAACCTTTGAATCACCATTTTTAGAATAGAGACAAAATACATAAATAAGCAATGTAGAAACCTGTAATTTTGTATTGGTGATATTGGTATCAGTGTCATAGGCATGATTGTGATTTCATTCCAAGAAACTCTTCTGGAAGACTTCAGGCAGCAAATTGAACCACTGCAACTCCTGCTTAGTTTGTGGTGGCTCAGTGTTGGCATGTTCCAGGGGCTATAGTTATACAACCAACTCTTAAAAAGTTACTTCTATTTGTTGTTAAATGAATCTAAGTTTCTTCACAAATAGGCCAAATGAAACATCAACTCCTTCCTAGATCCTTCAAACTGGACATGCCATCAACAGCTCCTGACACCAAGGCATTTAGACAGCATTTTGCAATCTGTTAATGCTATTCCTGAGGTTTATTCACTTTTTGACTTCACAGATGCAGTCATTGGAACAGATTAACTATGAGCACATTTTTGATAGGGAGAACTGGATTTCCCTAGAGTGTCTGTCAAAAAATAAACCATCAAAAAAGTGATGCTTTCCAGAATTTTAGCCTTGATTAACAAAGAAAGCATTAATGTTACAGTCAGGCCAGTATGAACTGAGCTAAATCTGAAATTCACTACTGATTTTTCCAAAGTTATTACTGAATTCTCCAGTTTTATTTACTATTTTCACAATGATAAACACATTCTCAAACACATGTATGTGAGTATAAAAATTATGAAATGCAGTTTCTTCTTTCTTTTAATCCACCAGATGTTATTATCATGACAAGAAACACCAAGAACCAAGAGAAGTGCCTTGGAAACCAACAGGGAAATAGAACTTACTACCTTTTAGCGAATTCCATTGTGAACAAGAGATTTATTTTTGCAGATTGACAGACTACTTCCCATAATTCTTTTAACATGCATTTTGTATGTCATTGACAGTTTGCAAATTGACATTCTTTACAGTAGTGTAACTGCCAGTAGTACTTAATGCTCCATACTTAAAAACACACTACAATTGATGTGTAATGCTGCCAAAAATTATGTAAACACAAATATTTCACCAAGAAAATTCATGTTCCGTTGCTTAATTCTACAGTTTTATGGAATGTTTGTTTGTATATCTAGAACTACTAAAGATCTGCTCCACAGTAGTTGTGGTCACTTGATATCCTTCATGCTTATGCAATTTTTAAAACGTTTGGTTAAAACAGACTTGCATTGGGGTCACATTGTACCCTGGAGTACAAACTGCATGACAAACAGGAACGTTATTCCAAGTAGACGTATCTTTTGGGACAGTGGAGCATGGATTTTGTACACAAACACAAGCTGCCATTAATTTACTTTATATAATAAATGTATAAAACATTCCTGCGAACGTGCAATATGTAAATACTGTAAATAACAAGCGTAAGTAATAAAGTGTTTGGTATTAAGTTGTTCTCAGTTTGCTTTCTGGTCACTGAACCCAGGTAAACAAACTACCTTCTGGCAGCTACTATCATTATCCACACCTAAACTTCTTTCCACAAAGAGTTCACTTTTGTAAGAAAGAAAGGTGTACTCACTTCAGAGTTCAGAACCGTGGACAGCTGGATTTATGAGAATGTGTGTGTTTCAAACCCACAGAATGCCCAGACTACAAGGCTGCTCAAATTCTCTACAGCATTATAAAATGGAATATTTTTTAAGATCAACAGATGTTCTGAGGTTTTTGTTTGGGGTTTGAGTTTGGTTTGGGGAGGGGCTTTTTGTTTGTTTTTTAATAATGTGCAGTCTGTTCATGATACTGCACAGCAATCTAATCAGAAAATATCCATCATTTTAGTCTTGTAGAATCTTTAAGGAGTTAGTGTTACTCCAAAAACCTTGACACACGTTTCCCTTTCTTCTTTAAATCAGATATTAAATCCAGTTGTCACAGTAAAATTACTCAAACAGGAAAGAAATTTTTATGTGCAATCTATAAATCCATGTGTTGGGTTTTCATGGCCAGGTTTTGGTAGCAGAGGGGCTACAGAGGTGGCTTCTGGGAGCAGCTGCCAGAATCTTCCTCCATGTCCAGCAGAGCCAATGTCAGACAGCTCCAGGATGGACATGCCAGGCCAATCAGAAATGGTAACACCTATGGGATAACAGAGTTGAGAAAGGAAAAGTTATTGCACAGTTGTAATTGCAGCCAGAGAAGAGCAGAGTGAGAACACGAGAGGAACAGTTCTGCAGACCCCAAGGTCAGTGCAGAAGGAGGGGCAGGAGGTGCTCCAGGCACCAGAGCTGAGATTCCCCTGCAGCCCCTGGTGCAGCCCATGGTGAGGCAGCTGTGCCCCTGCAGCCCATGGAGAACCACAGGGATGCAGAGATCCACCTGCAGCCCGTGGAGGAGACCCACACTGGAGCAGGGGGATGCCTGAGAGGAGGCTGTGACTCCATGGGAGGCCTGTGCTGGAGCAGGGTCCTGGCAGGGAGCTGCAGACCTGTGGAGAGAGGAACCCACACTGGAGCAGGTTTGCTGGTGGCACTTGTGACCCTGTGGGAGACCCAGGCTGGAACAGGCTGTGCCTGAGGGACTGCACCCCGTGGAAGTGCCCCACACTGCAGCACTTCGGGGAGGACTGTTGCCTGTGGGATGGACTCATGCTGGAGAAGTTCATAGAGAACTATTTCCAGTGGGAGGGACCCCACATTGGAGTAAGGGAAGGACTCCTCTCCCTGAGCAGCAGCAGAAAGAACCTGTGATCGACTGACCATGACCCCCATTCCCATCGCCCTGCACTGCTGGGGAAGGAGGGAAAGCTGGAAAGGAGGAGTGGGGAGGAGGTGTTTTTAAGGTCTTACTTTAGTTCTCAGAATCCTGCTCTGAATTTGTTAGTAATATTTCAGTTAAAATCCCCAGCTTGAGTCTCTTTTGTCCATGAGACTATTTGGTGAGTGACCTCTCCCAGTTCTTATCTCAACCCATGAACTCTTCATTTTATTTTCTCTCCCCTGTCCAGTTGCAGAGGGGAGCAAGAAAGAGGCTCTGGTGGGTCCCTGACATCCAGCCAGGGCCAACCTACTACAATGAACCACTTTTATCTTAATACTGATATTTATAGTTTTCATTCTATCCTCAGTCTGAACCACAAAATGTAAAACCAAAACCAAACACAACTGTCCCCACCCTGAGAATGATAGGAGCTGAGATTCTGAAAACTGACACTTCAGAGCCTTCATATCCAACTCTTCAGAAGAAAAAATGGCAGAAGTACAAAATCCCATCCTGGAACATGGCTGTATTTAGCAGGGGAGAAGTACATATTTTTATTTGCTTTCAGTGATGACTAAACGCTAAGTTCCGTGTCTCAATGGATGCAATACATGCCTGCAAAAAAGCATGGCTGTTAAAGGAATCGACTTCCATGGGATTCACTAAAGCAGCTCATCTACAGTAAATGTGGGTGGAACTCTGTTTCATTGTGGTTCCACTGACCACAGGCTAATACTTAACATGGGGGTTTAAAATATTGTGAAGCTTTATTTTTCTAGTGGGATACCCGAAATCTGTCTAAACAAAAACCTTCTAGAAAATCTCCTTGTAAAAGGGAAATAGCAACTTATTTAATTATTTAATCAATTAATATAAATAAATCAATCCCCTAGAAGATTTCTCTAGATTTAGCAGAAGTCATCATGCTCTGACAGAAAACACTTATATTACAGCAGACTTTTTTTTTTTAGTCTTAACTTTACCATTTAAAATACAACAAGCTGTGGGGGTGGGGAGGAAGAAACAGGAGTCAGTTCTGTATTTTTTCATTCAAAATTACATTTTTCATGAGTGGTATTTTGGATGTGTGAGCGCTTAGTCATCTGTATGATACATGATTTGTGTCTTAATCCTGTTTTCATTGTCTCTTTGAACCCAAATAATGGTTCTGTGCAACTGTCCTTCCCGAAGGCAATGCCTGTTCTGTATTCTGGTTTCTACAAGTTTGTATAAAACACCATAGTGCTCCTTCCCCTCTTCCATAAAAAAACTACTAATTATAAAAATAAATCAACCATCTTATTCTTCCTAGTAGAGGTGGTGAATTATTAAGTCACTAGATTGCTTGCTGAAAGATTGTCTCAAGGCTGAAACTTTTAAAATGTGCACTGAATTGAACATTAGTTTCGACTTAGTATCACTTTACAGGAAGATTCCTAAGCCTAGTGAAAGGTAAACAACCATATCCTCTTATTTCCTTTGTTACCCCAGCAGCTCAAAGATAAAGATTTAAGACCTTTCAATCTTAGCCTTAATATACAGGAAACTATAGGCTGAATTCCTACATAGCCATGAATGGGAAAGCACAAACCATCACTGGAATATTTGAAATGGTCATTCAGGCAGGGAATAACACTACATTATGCCTAAATACTTCCACCTTTGAAGTTAGTGCATCAAACCACATTTAGGACGTTTTGTATCTAACTGCCCATCATCTTCCCCCCTTTACTTTGTCAAAACACTAATAAAAGAAACCTAAAATAGTTTTTCCAGAGTCAGTACTTATTTGGATCTGAAGTAGTGCATTATTCTTTTAGCATAAAACAGAAACCTTATTAACACAAACACATCTATTCTACAGCAGAAGTTCCAAGAAACTTAATTCCCATTGTGAAGTCTGCAACAAACACAGACACCAGGATTCTAACCTCCCCAAGAGTAACAGGCTCTTCTCTTGAAATCCTCTCCCAGAAGGTTGAGCAGGTGACAAGTATAGAGACTACAAGTTTGGACAGCAGCAAGAGACAAACACAAGGCTAAATAAGAAAACAAATTTTATAGATCCAGTTTTACAGATAATGTGGTAATGCCAGTTCACACCAATGCTGAAAATATTCAAAACAGGAAAATCATCATGGTATCACTTATATTATTGATCTCAGTACATTTACATGTCTAAGGCAGACAGGAAGGGTGATGTTCAGAAAAGCAGGCACAGACTTTTACTAAGCATTCAAATTTTGTCCAAGAGCAGAACCTTCTACTTACTGGCCTTCTGCTAACTTAGATGGACTCTAACTTAGATGGTATTACAGATGGACTCTCTTTGCACTGAACTATACTCTCAAAGAATACTTTTGACAGGCTGTATGTACTCCTGAGTAAATCTGGAAATACTGTCTGACCCTCATGTAGGAACTGGGATTACAGCAAACTTCTCATCCATTGTATTGCATGGATTTAATGTGAGATACAAAATGTGATTTCACATTTCTTTAAAGCTGGTATGTTTTCTTCTCAAAGTAAATGCTGTGTTACCTATACTTGTGTCAATGTGCTAGGAACTGACCAGAAGACCAAAGGAAGACTTAGCCAGTTCTATCAGGCAGCAGATCTTTTAGTCCAGCAGGCTCCACGTGAAACAGCTTCCATCCAAAGGCTGCCTGATGATACTGGGATGACACACCTAAGTTACACATCAATTATTATCTCATAAACTACCATTGCAAGTTGACCGAAATCAACTCACTGAGGATGGAATGACAAGACCTTAGTTCAGTTAGCATTACATATAAAGAAGCAGAGTGTTACTTTTGCAGTGCTTGTGAGAAACCACTGGAGGAGTTTACAGAAAAATTTATCCTGAATTATATAACTACATTGGTGTGTGACAAAATGGTTGATCATGTAATGCAATTAAAACCTTACTATATTTTTTCATTAGATGACACAACAGCTAAAATACAAAATTAAACTGGATAAGTATTGAATGTAGAGGCATAATTTTACAATTTAAATACATCAATCAAGTAAATTTTACATATTTCAGGAGAAGCTAATTATTTTCTTTTAGAAATTATATGATGAAGCATTAATGATACTTCTCCAAAAATGCTTTACAGCATCTAACACACTGCTCGTAAACAGTTTCAAAGTCCTTTTCGTTCCCCTAGAAAAGAAGAGAGGAAAAAGACTGTAAGAATAACAATACTGGCTAGAGAGCAAATACAAATTGCAGACTGGTTTCTCCATTGTCAGTAATGGCAAACAACAGACATTAGGAAAAAAAACAGTGCAAATACTTGGTGATAGCTTTGGCATATTTCTTTTGAATTTGAGCTCAGGAATTTCCACAGACAAATCTGTGACTTTGTATTCAACAGTCCTGCGTGACTTTCCTTCATGTATTTCTTCCACTCACTTTTGAGCTTTTTAAGTCTTTTCCTTTTTTACGTTCACACTAACCTATCATGTTGAATTTCACAGTTTAATGAAGTACTGTGTGGAAACAAAAAACCCAAAACAAGCTCCTTTTTTTTTGAACCTGCTTCCCACTAATACCATTGTGTATTGGTATTCTCTCCTTCCTGGGTAATGAATAGCAATTCCTTATTCAGCTTTCCCCATAATATCAAGATTTTACAGAACCCTACTGCATCTTCATCCACTTCTGTTTCCTAAACTGAAGAATATTAGTCTAATTGTTTGCTCTTGGCTGGTATTATCCAATTTTTTTGACCACCTGTGTCAATGGCTATGTCTCTAACTTTCCTGATCACATCCTCTTTGCAAGGAGGCTGATCAAACAGGGTTTCACTCAATATTGAAAATACAGGTGCACTGCATTATTTGAATTTAAGTAACCATTTTAAGCATAATAACATTTTCCTTTCCTATCCCAAGTAATATATAGTTTTCTTAACTCATTTAAAAAAAGGTTACATTTCACTTTGTGTAACATCAGATTACGTATCACATGCCAACTGTGGGATTTGGTAAGATTATACCACACACACATAATTTTTCATCAAGCCACCCAAAGAATTTCTTACACATACATAGTATGGATCTTCAATGATAAGCTGTTTCTGTGGATCATAAGTTCCAAGTAGTTCAATTTTGGCTTTGCAGTCCTTGACTTGGTTGCTTTTCCTGTTCAAATCTCTGTAAAAGAGAAAATAAAATTTTCCCCTGAATTTTCCTTCAGAATTCTGGCATCAATACGAGATGTTCATGACCATTTCTAGACAACACAGGCAAATAGCGTGTCTGGACTCCATCAATCCTGTGGACTTTATGCTGCTCCTTGTTTTTGTTTTTCTTGTTATGTGGGGTCTTTTTTAATTGAGCATGGAAGACAAACTGAATTCAGAGCATAAATAAGCAGTCAGGCACTTGACCCATAGCTTAAAAAAACTTTGTAACAGTAAGTTCATCAAGTTCTTCCGCCAATCAATCATTAGTACTTTCAACACTCACCCTCAGCTTGTATTGAACAAAAACCAATGGAAATTATCCAGGTATTTTTCCAGAAGTACGAGTAAGATTCTCCTATCTGCTCAAAGCCACTGTTTTAGGTCGGTATGCTCTAGCTCATGTGAAATCCTACCACATTCAGTTAACAGAAAATGGTACATCTGTAAGCTACACCTGTTTTCCTTTTGATATACTGTAGCATTTAACCAATTGTCACATCCTCTTGCCTCTCATTGATAAAACATTCTAGTTTTGAGATGGCATTTTCCCTATTTGCTTAAAAATGGTCATCTGTTATCCCAAAGGCACTTAAAATGCACCTCTCATCAGCTTCAGATTAAAGGCAGCTCAGTACTGTCATCTTCACAATGAACTCCCAAAACACACTAAATTATTTTAATATTACACATCTCCATACCAAATCATAATTTTACTTACTCACCATTAAAAAAGGCAAAGAAACCCCTTGTGAATACTTAGTCATAACAATATCAGTTTTAAGAAATTAAATTCTAATTATTAATTCTGATTAAGAAATTAATTTCAGATAGTTTAGAAATAGCAGTGAGACCACAGTACTGGTTTTGCTTGAAGAAAAATCAGAGATCCTCTATCTAGCTATTGCTTGATTTTACAGATTTTTCAATAAATTCTCTAGCCTTCTACTATTAAAAAAATGTCAGACCATCTTCTTAAAGGCTTTCGGCATACCACTTAATGAGCAGGAGAGGGTCAGGTGACTCTGGTACTAAAGAAAAGACATGTCCCAAATCTTCCTTTTCTGATATGACAGACATTCTATCAACACCTGGAATCAGCTTGCCCTCCTAGAGCTACAAATAAGCATTCCTAGGCAAAATGGTTGAAACTCAGTACAAGCTAAAGGCAAAACTTTAGCACAGCAGCAGCAATATCCCTGTTATAGTTCTGACATTTCTTCTGCTCTAGAGCTCGTATCATATAAATTGTTAATTCAAATTTCTGTTTAAGAATTCAAGTGAAAATAGAAGGAAGCCTTGTCACGTCATTGCCTGAGACACTGCAATCAAGCCAAGTGTTACATACCCTCCATTCACGAAGGCTGTGGAAGAGAGGTTATTCAGGACATTCTAGAAAATTCAACAAAATCATACTTATTTCAGTCAAGTGGTGCTGCTTCTAGAAGACTTTATGTGCTACTAATAAGGTCTTTATTTAGGTTTTGTTGTTGGTTGTCATGGTGGGCCTTTTTAAATTAACTTGACAATAGCCCTTACAAGCACTTTGACACTTGTAGTTGATTAAATTCAGCTCCTTAATCCTCAATATATATGTAATTGAGTAGAAATTTTGCTAGTGATATGCAAATTTTTATAGTAGGCAGCTACTTAACCAGATCTTTCTTTAGTACACTTAACTAGAGCACAGCTAACAATAAAACAAGACTTCCCCAAGCTAACAACCTTGCTAATTTCAAAGTTCCCTCTCTTTCTTTAAAAAAAAAGTAAAAAAATCCCGCACCATATTTAATCTCTTCCAAATTCCGAGTTTGTCTTTCAACTGCCATGCAATTAGAAAAACTGATCACGTCAATCAAGACAGTGAGTACATCCTCATTCTTAATTATATAGGCATCAGCTGTATATAGCACAAAGTAACTAAATTTCCACGTCCTTAATCCTTGAGTGGCACGTATCACACAAAAAACCCATTAAATTCTGGCTCAATAAACTTACTAGAAGTGAAGAATCCATTCATCAGCACATCATTCACATACAAGAAAAAAAAACAAAAACCCAAACAAAGAAACTCCAACACAAGCTAAGCAGTAAAATGTGACACCTGTCTTTAAAGTGACTTAAGAGACATCACTACAAGTAATCCATATGAATTTGTTCCGTTTCTTCATACATTACCTTAGATTGCTCTCATCCATACAAAGTATATGATCAAAGGTCTGGAAATCCTCTTTAGTAATCTAGAAGTAAGAATAGGTGCTTTAGCCTACAAATTGCATTTGATTAATGAAAGGAGGGAAAAAAGTGTTTTCAAATTCTGTAGCTCTGATTTATTAAAAAAGACACAGGTGGAAAGAATAGAACTGCACCTTCATAAAATTTTACAATAACTTACAACATCTTAAATATACTCTACCATGATTATTTATCCATTTCTGCAAGTATTCCACAAAAAAACCCCAAGCTATTTAACCAATCTTTTCTATTTTTTTTCTTTTACATTTCATGCATCAATATAGAACATTAAAAACAACATTTCCAGTACTTTTCAACTACTAAAACGAAAGCAATTTCCAATCATGGGAACCATGCAATACAATGGTTAAAAATAAAATAGAAAAATTACTTTTTTCATAGGACAACAAAAATGTAGGTAACCTGGAATCAATTGCAATACTTCCAATCTAGAAATCTGCCACCGCACAAAAACAGATACCAAGTGAAACCTAAAGCTGAAGTATGATGGTATGAGTTACAATCTCTTAAAAACAAATGCATCCACAGTATTTTAGACCATGTAAATTCACAAAATTTGTAGTATGATGTGAAAAAATCTGGGATCTATTGTACATCTTCCTGCCATCATATCATCTGTTCTTTTTCTTTCTTGTAATTTATTGACTCCTAAACATGAATATCAATTAAATTCTGAGATCTGAGTTCACAGTCATGTAGGTAAACACAGCAGATAAACCACTGACTTAAATACTAATGTCATCTTCTTGTTATGAGGATGGCTGCAGATGTTTGCCAGTTGTTACTTTATTTCAGTTTACATTTAAGCCTTATTTTAGGGTAAAATCTTCCCAGACCATGCCCACAATATCTGAACCAGGTGTCCATAATGAGAATGAAGAAATGGAATAAAATCTTTAATATTAGAGTTCACTTTAAGATTGTCTTTCATGCATAGTCCTGTGTGAAGCATCATAACCAAGAAACTTGGGAAGGTCATTCAGGACAGGTTTTTCTGGCAGGCATCCCTACAAAGGATGGGCTAGAGAAGTGAGTAAGCAAGTAAACAGCCAAAAAGCAAAACACATTATCACGTAAGTCAGAGTTTTAACTTGTAAAAAACATTTATGTATTAAAAAAAAGATGGCAAAACAGCCACATTTTTTTTGTGCAAACAGCAAATAGATACTGATTAAGCTCTTGTAACAGGGAGTAAAAAAAGAGAGACAGAAATTATCATCAGAATAAAGCCATAAATGAAACATTACACACAAAGAGAATTGAAGAGGAAAGGTGTGTCAGGAGTGCACGTGAAAAGAAAGGATTAGTGATGAAAACTAACGCAGGCTTGTTTATTTTCACTGTAAAAATATTTGCTGTATTCATGCAGTGCCTCTGACCTATGAAAATATTTTTACAGTGGAAATAGCTCTGTTTTCCTGGCAAATCTAATCAGGACTTCTACAAGCTGCTTCTGATTACTCTACACAGCTGAACACTTGCCCCTGTGAAAATATGAGGGCACAGATTTCTTTGTTGTACAGACAAAGGAAGAATAAACTAGGGACACTTGACAATGTGACCGTTATTACCCCATGACCAGCGCTACTACAGTTGCAAATGCAGCCCTAAAACCAAGGTTACCATTTGGCTTGTGCTTTTCAGCCCTAAACTGAAGGTACTCCTCAAAACTACTAAAACTAGTACTTTGGGGGATGAAATTGAGGACGTAAAAATTTAGATACATTTTGAGAAGGGTAGTGGAGAGTTCAAGTAGTCAACTTTGGATGAAACTACACAGATAACAGTAACTTTACATTTTAAAAATGCATATAACAATTATTAAATTATTAGTGAAACATTTCCCTTTATTTACAGAAGGGAAATCTCATTTTCTCTGTCTGAAACCCAGAGAGATAGTAATCCTTAAATTTATCCAGTTGTGAAACAGTATTTAATACAACCTTCTTCTAATCTCAATTTCATATTTAAGGCAAATGCATGGTATGAGTCATACCAAAATCAATTTTTGCCTCAGCATGAATAAAAGTGAAAATGGTTAAAACCTCTCTGGTTTGTGCATGAAGAATAAGAGCTTAGAGAATTTCATACAGCAACCTACCATTAACTAAAATGATAACAAC
>VXAX01000637.1:146749-160875 GCA_013399835.1 Leptocoma aspasia | reverse complement strand
ATACTTCACTTTTAACTTAAGACTATCACTGTACTATCACTGATGGTAGGATATAAACATTTAATATTCTCTTTTACATAAACCATTCTTGTAGTAGTTGTTATAGATACATATTATATTGTTGGCTTTTTGCAAATAATAATATGAACGCTATATGTATAATGTTAAAATAACTTTGCTTTTATTTCTGCTATTAACAAAAAAACTTGAGACATTGTAGTAGTGGTAATTGATGTAGTTATGAGTGAACTGTCTGTGTGGTCAGGATAACATCCAGTGAACATTTAATGACAACCCTGCTATTGATATGCCAACTATCAGCATCTGCCATCTGAAAAAAGTATGGACCAAGGCCCAGACTGGAAGCGATAAAGAGAACGAACCAAAACCACAGCCAAGAAACAGGCATGCTCTAAAAAGGCAGACCCAAGGAGGGGCCATGCAAAATAGTACCTGGAATATGTAAATTAGTTTATGGGAAATATGAATATGCATAAAGGGCTATGAATATGCAGCAGGCTGATGTAATGGAAAAGGTATTTAAGGGGTATCCCTGAAGTTAAGAGTGTGCCCTTGGCTGAGTGCCAAGGCCGTAATCTTTGCTTTACTGTCGTTGTCTCCTATTGTCCTTTATTAAACTTTAAAATTTTAACAGGAAAGTGAACTGTGTTTTTCATATAGTGAATTTAAAAAAGGCTAAAATCCATGATTATCATAATTATGCAAAAAATTACATGAGAGAAGGTGCCTTTCACTGGGTGGGTAACAGTTTTCCACAGGACTGAAGAGGATAATTGTACAAGGTACTTATCTTATGACAGTACTTCGAAGGCAACAGAAGATAAATCCCTACTCTCTATTTCTGCAGCTTCTGTATTAAATCTTCCTTAATCTGTTCTGAAACAAGTGTCACACAAAATTCTATCCTTAAGTTTGTCTCTAAAAGTGGAACAAATGCACTTCCACTTGTACTAACCTGACCACGCTGAAAAGTCCTACTCTACACTGTCAAGTACCTCTTTTTTCAGAAGTACAAGACTGTATCACGATTGCAGTTCAGAGAATCAGCAGAGACCATCTGACAGAAGTTTAGGGGAAAAAAATAAATTTGGAGTTACACTGTTAACATCAGTTTAAAATAAACAGTTACCTGTAGTTCATGGATTTGAAGATTTTCTTTACAAAAGAAACTGTGTGTACTGGAACGATTTAGACAAATTTTCATCCTGTTAGTTTTTCATTTTATTGAAAGACTATTATTCCCTCCCTGTATACATAACATTTTAAGGTCTTCTGATTGAAAAAATCTCTTCATTTGCCAGAATGTACAAGCAAATGTCTTCATTAAAGTGTTTTTATTCCTTCTCTGCCAAAGGAGGATACAAAGATTTGCTTCAAGACCAAGGATCAACTTGTTTTGGGTCCTTTGCTTTAATTTAACTGCTCATAAACCACTCTAGGAATACCTAGAAGAACAGTTCTCAAGTTTCCAAGCTCTATCTTTTAAGAAGACAAAACGTGTCACAGTACTGTGATGACTGAAACACTGACTGAATAATTTCAGTACGATTTAGCTTGTATATTGACAAATAACGATGTTTGTAAGCACTGATAAGCAGTAAATCCAGATGCTGTAACAGAAAAGATCACAAGAGACCTTTTCAGTAACTATTCTAATAGTAAATTATTGAAAAATCTGAAATGGTGCTGTGCTTAATTCTGTTTCATATAAACAGAGATTAACATCAGGAGAGGTCAGCAGAGGGCAATTGACTAATTGAGAGAATTTATTTTTGAAAGTCAAAAAACTAAACATGTAGTCTTTGAAAAGTGAAGAAAGTAAATATGACCTCAGTGAGGTCTAGAAAAATTCTGGAGGGAAGAGAAATGTAAGATAATAACAAGACTACCTGATCTTTTTGTCAATACCAAAACTAGTGGCGTAAACTCAAACTAAGTAAAGGTCAAGCCCTAAAGGAATATCTTATATCCAGAGAATAGTTAACTGAAGTAAATTATGTGCATTTATATGAGTGTCTGAATGATTTAAATAGATGCAGACACATTTACTTCAAATCTCTCTGGAATTCAGTATGGAAATACATGTTCTTTTGTTAATGAAAACAGATACGAGTTTAGGTAAAACTTAGAGGATTTCACTAAGTGGCAAACCTGCCTTTGACTTAAGAATGCTTCAAGGGTATGTTTTCCTCTGAAGTTACCACCAACTGTGCTACTAATCTTGGGTTTGAGTGCTTTCATTCTAATTTAGCACTCCAGATATTTTTAAAAGATCTACATGCAAGCGCAGAAGCTTTTTGTGATGGATGACTACCTGCTAAATAAATATAAAATTCCTTGCTGAAGGATGCATCACAGATTACTAGACTAAATCAATTTTTAGAAAGTATTTTAAAAGTGCTCAGAATACCAAACATTTGAAGGCAGGAGCTTTCTATAATGCAGAAACTGGTTCAATGCTTTCTGGTTATACTTCCAATGAACTTTAACGACAAAAAACTCAGTAAGCTCAACTAGAAGAGTTAAGCCACTCTGGAGTCCTTTAACAAACTGCACAGAGTATTTATTTACTACTTGATGCTTAACCATGCATTGGTCAAATGACTTCTGTGATTGCAATGGTTAGGGCATGGATATGAATAAAGAAGAAAATATACTCTCTTCTACCTGTCGTGCTTTATGTGCTGTCTCAATGCCATGATTTCTTAGACAATTTAAAGCCCTTGAATCTGGGAAGCGCCCCACGTTCCAGTCTGAAACAGCGGCACTGTCTGTCCTCCACTGTAACAACAAAACAAATACATACACAGATTTTAAGAAAATTAAGGTACAGTACCTGCCTGGCAATATGACTCATAGGAATTCCATGCTTCTTCATGCAATTCTGTCCTCGATAGTCAGGAGGGCTTCCTATTTCATAGGTAGATGTTGCTGCACTGTCTATCCTCCACTACAGAAAAACAAATTCATATTTTCATGTTTCTTTTCTCATTACTTATATTCTGACTGGCTATGAGACAGTTCTTGGAACAGAAATCAATAGCTTACCTTATGTTCAAGCTTCTCATCAGTTACAAGTTTTCTGAAAACTGCTTCAGCTATTGGAGAGCGACAGATGTTTCCTATGGAAACAAGAGATTCAAGTGAATTTTCAGACTATTGAAAACAAAAAAAACCCAGTAATTGTGTGGATTTTTCAGCCCAGATCAGATTAAAGATTTTTCTTTACTCAGAATGCAAATTGTGTATATGAGTCCTACACCTGGGTTGTGGCTATCTCCAGTATCAGTACAGACTCTGGCATGAAGGGATTGAGAGGAGCCGGGTGGAGGACTTGAGGACACTGGTGGGTGAAAAGCTGGATATGAGCCAGCAGAGTGCACCTGCAGCCCAGAAAGCCAATCATATCCTTGGCTGTATCACAAGCAGCATGGCCAGCAGGTCAAGGGATGGGATTCTGCCCCTCTACTCAGCTCTCATGAGACCCCACCTGGAATAATGCATCCAGTTCTGGGGCACCCAGCACAGGAAAGACACGGAGCTGTTGGAGTGGGTCCAAAGGAGGGCACAAAGATGATCAGAGGTCTGAGCACCTCTGAGTGAGAACAGAGGTTGTGCAGCTGGGAGAAGAAAAGGCTGGGGAGATCAGATCTTACTGCAGCCTTTCTACATATATAGGGGGCTGTAGTGATAGGACAAGGGACAACGGTTTTAAAGAGAAATGGAGAACACTTTTATTGGACATAAACAAGAATTTTTTTTTACAGTGAGGGTGGTGAGACATTGGAACAGGTTGCCCAGAGAAACTGTGGTGTTCCATCCCTGGAAATGTTCAAGACCAGGCTGGATGGGGCTTTGAGCAACCTGGTCTAGTGGAAGGTGTCTCTGCTTATGGCAGGACATTGCAACTAGATGAGATGATCTAGCTGATGGTCCCCTCCCACCCAAATGATTCCAGGATTCTATACTATCCACCAGTCTCTTGAACAAGTCCAAAACACAGCCACCACTATTGACTAAATGTAGTGAAACGGCTGAACAACCTGTAGTAAAAATGCTCTTGGTCACTGAAGTCAAGTCGCTACAGGTCAAACTGAGCCCTCATCAAGAGCAGCATCCAGAAACCAATTCTAACCCCCAAAAATTTGAACTCAAGTACACAAGCTCTAAAAACATCACAGGAAAAAAATTCTGAACTTTTTCTGCCCAAAATATGGAGGATTAGAACAAAATCTAACACACGGTAAAGCTTAAATGCTGTCAATCAGCCAACAAACAGTTAAGATATTTATTCAAATATATAAACAATCTTCCCTTCCAATGGCCTCCAACTGCCCTAGCCACTTGATCTGACCTTATTTTCAAAAAGAACCTATTTCAACAATGCATTAAAAACTAAAAAAGCCCCATTAAAAACTAAAAATAATGGATCTACAACATATTTGTTCTGAAACTAACTACAACTGTAACAACCTATGGCAGACCTCGTTAAAATGCATGCAGAAATTAATATTTGAAAATACTGAAGTGTCTCAACAAAAAGAAAAAGCCTTTTCAACTATTACTTTAGCTCTTTCTACCTTTTTGTCCCTCAGAAATTTTCAGTAACTAGATGGATATTCATAATATTTGATATATCACGCAGATGGCAGTAACTCATACACACAAATCTTCCGTTCCCATCAAACAAAATGTGTAACTTTGCTCATTTCTGATTTTTGAGCAGGTAAGTATAAAATACCAGAAATGGCAAAACTCATCTCTGTACCCTTAAATAAATCACTCTCCTACTACTGATTAAATTCTTTCCAAATCTCAAACGGTGAAAAGAAAAAATTGCCAATGAACAAAGCTAAATTTCCATCAGCAAAAAGAAATTTTCACATGAGGCACTTAATCTTATTTAAAAAAAAACCACCAAGGCAGATACTTCATTGCTAAAGAGAGAAGCTGCTATGATCTGGGCATTTAATAACTTGCTGTCATATATCAACTATAAAAAAACACAGAGAGGGAAGTGAAGGTCTGAAGCACCACAAATTGACTGTCAAAGATTTAGAGAACATCAAAACCAACTAAATGGCAAAAGGAACAGGATAACCATTGAAAAACTGATCTTGCCAAAACATTGAGTTCTGATGTCAGTAGATCTTCTTTCAGGACAAAACATACTAATTCCATCTTTTGAATTAGTTAATTTCATGCACAGAAATGAAATCAGTCTTGGAAGAAAAATAAAGCAGGAAAATTTTGGGGCTCCCTATGTGGTTAAGTGAGAAAACAAGTTAGTACTATTAGTTATGAAAATGCTTAAAAATATGGTAATAAAGTAAAAAAAGTAAAAAAAAATCTCAGATTTTGAGTGAGTTAAGCATTAAACAATACAATTTCAAAACACCATACAGCACAAGACAGAAAATGACCTTCATATCAATCAATTCTTTCATATTGCAAGCCTATACAGCATCACTCCTCTTACAAACACATCAAGCTCCATTCTAAAAAGCATCACCTTAAAAGGCTATTCCAGATACTAATTTCCTGTGGTAGCATAAGACCTTCCAGTTTCAACTTGGTATTTATTCCTGGAAGTCTCTGCTCATCTGATCTTAGTTAACACCAGTCTCTGTCTTTGCTTCAACAGATACAGAACCCTTGCCAAGCGCAGCTGTGCTAAACTAAACAAACCAAGCTCTCAATCTCTTCGAGAAATTAACTGACCCTATCTAATCACTCCAGTTAAATCAGATTTGCACTTCCTCTAATTTGAATTTACTTTTCTTGAATACTGACAAACAAAATGACAGATTACACTACAGGAAAAATGTCTTCTGATTTGTTTTTTAAATTAAAAAAATAGTCTGTACTTAGTACTATTGAAAATAACTTAGTGCTGTACTTAGTGCTATTGAAAATAACCTGCGAACTTCTACAATGACCTTTGACTCATTCACAAGTATCAAATTTATGATTATAACCCCCTACTCCTAATTTGTTGATTCCCTCTGTTTCTTTGTTACTTCAAATAGGTGATCTTTATATCTTTTTTTATAAACTATTAGATTCTGCTTTCATTGCACCAGCTGTTGAGGCCATGCATTTCTTCCTGAACAGAGTTATTTCTCTGTATGAATGATCCCATGCAACAGTGCATGAACAGTAACTTTCATTACTACACTCAACATCTCAGTAAAAAACAATGATTAATATTCTTGGACCTAGTAATTCATTTACTAGTTCCCAGAATTTCAAAATGGTGGTTTTGAAATACATCCCTCATGGCTTTTTCCATTTGTTTAGCCTTCTGCTTTACATGGATCGAACTTGTTCCAAATTTTCACTCTTCTACAGCTTGCTCACTTCTTAAAATAAATGCCGTAAATATAATCTTTAATGATATCATATAAAATACCATAATGAACAGCACCATGATCACCCTTGATTAAATGTATTAACTACCACTTCTAGCAGTAACTAGAAACTTCAGCTGCATCATTTTTGAAACCAACACTTAACCCAGTTTGTGACTTAAAAATTCATGTCTTCCCTGATGACACATTCCAGATATTAGCAGAGGTATTAACACAGTTAGGAAATTTCAATCAGCATTTAAATCTATTCTTGGGAACTACGGACAGAATTACAGAACTGACTCAACAGAAGCTCTTTTCCCCACATACTCTGCAATATTATTTTTGTCCTGAACAACTTTTACCCATGCTACTTCTTGCAACTGGTATCATTCATCTTAAGATTGATGTAAAGCCCTATCTTATTCCACTAACTTATACAAACTTAATCCTTGTTTTCCAGTCACTTTTCTCACTAATTTCTATCCATTTCAGATACAGTTGGCCTTTCCAGGCTTTGCTGAGGTTCCTCACAGATGTACAGTATTTCCTAAGTTATGGATTGACAGACAAATTCAGAGACTGAATGGGGAAATTTCACGAAAAGAATCATAGGGCTGTTACCTTCCTCCTTGGACTTCAGCAATTCTTTTCCTTAAATGTTATCTAAACATTATCTTCACTAGCTATCCACCTCTGGTGTTCCCTTCTTCTTTGTTGTGTTTCCAACTGATATGATCATTCTGGCTTTGTGCAGAAGGTAGCAGTACTCAAGTTCTCAAAATCTCCATCTACTCCCTTCTTTTTTTTTTGCATATCAAGTTCTTTAAGTTGTAGTGACATTTTCAATCATAGAAAACTAGTGCCCAAGGCACCTAGAGTCCACCTACTGAAATTAATCCTACAAACATCTCCAAATACAGTGATTCAAGGACAAGGGATCTTAATCACAGAATCACTACTGGAACCATTTGTCAATCACTTTTAAGAAATAATGTTTTCACATTCATTTTCTAAGCACAAGGCCTCCAGTGACAGTGACCTAAGCCAACACCTGATTTTTTGAGTTCTTACTCCGGCCTCTGCACTAATCTTTGACCCACTCCCAGACAGAAATGGAAGCTCTGCTTCTACTGGCAGAAAAAAGAACTTGAATCCATTTAATGCTCAGTTCCATTGCCAATCTCTGAGTATACTGATCTATTAATTTATTCTCTCAATTGGTTTTGTATCTTAATTGTTCCTTATTTAGCTCCCTACTTCTTTCAGAGCGTCCCCAAATGCAAACAAATGCTTTTCTCTTATTCCTTTCTTTTTCTGTCTGCTGTTAGGAACAAAAGTTTTACTAGTTTTCATCCTCTCACATGCAAAAACTTGATTTTTATTCTACTTATGTTTCCATGAATGGTCACTTCATCCAAGTGAATGGAATAATGCTTCCCAGCATCATTCATCAGGTCCTCTTCACAAGTGTTTAAAACTGACTGGTCACTTTATTACATTCTGTACTCAAATTCCTGTCAGAACTTCATCAAAAGTCCTAGTTCTTTCCATCTTCTCAAACTCAGCAATCAATTACTTTTGTGAGGAACCATTCAAGGCACAGATTTTAGTTCAGATTCCCTGGTCGTTGCATTC
Source organism: Leptocoma aspasia (assembly GCA_013399835.1). Taxonomy (NCBI): domain Eukaryota; kingdom Metazoa; phylum Chordata; class Aves; order Passeriformes; family Nectariniidae; genus Leptocoma; species Leptocoma aspasia. Next base: position 152,866 of record VXAX01000637.1, on the reverse strand, counting down.
ATGTGTGTGTATGTGTCAAAAAACTTTCCTTGCAGCAAGAATAATTACCCTGAATTATTCAACTGCTGCTACATCATGCTTTTATAATAAACCTAAACACAAGTTTTCAGCACATAAGCACCTAGTCACAACAATCAGACCCTTAACATGTTTTAAGCATAGATCTTGTTTTTCAGTTCCAAGATTACTTTTACAACCATGCTTTCAACTCTCTAGTACTTCTGCATCATTTTGAACCACAAATTAAATAAGACACTGTATTCTTACAGCTATATTACCAATACTGCGTAGAAGAAAGGTAATTTTCCTTACGTTTATCTAACATTCTCTTCTTTCTAAAAAAAGACATTATTTCTTTTTGTCAACTTGCCAAGAATCCTCATTACAGCAATTGTTTTCCCTGACTTCTCCAACCTATTGCTTTCCCATTCTGCAGCTATAAATAGCATTTTGTCCCATGAAACCTAGCATTTAGCTATATCTAGACGCATACAATGAATTGTGACAACTGAACCAGGAAACTCAAATGTTTCTGTAACTGTTGTCTGATGTCCTCATCCCCACTAAGTTAGTTGCCATTTCAGAAACTATTTTATGCAGTCTAGATCCCTGGGGACAATACTCATACTCAGCAATTCACAACAAGCAATAATCTTCTGAAGACCTAGCCAAACCCCCTTTGCTCAACGGTACACCCATCTTACAACCATTCCTCTAGCTCTGGAGCAGATCAGAAAGCCAGTGCCTGGTCTAAGGTGCCCAGTCAGTTTGTTGTGCTATAGTGGAGAAGTCATCAGAGAGAAAGATGCAGACTTACATAACACAGCATCGTATTAAGCCCATTTTGCAAGCTCAACTATTAATTACATGAGCTATGTAAGTATAAAATGAGAAAACTGCATTTTGATCCACCTCCACTTTTAATTATTTGCTTACATAAAAAAAAATTCTGGTGCCTTTTCATATGCTGTAATTACATATGTTGCTGGGTGTTTCAATTATTTCTCAGTGATGAGGAACTCTTATCATTAATGTAGTTATGTACATTAACTAGATGGTATTTTGTTGTGTAATGACTATCTGCTTATTTCATTACAAAGAACACAATCAACAGATATTTCAGTAAAAGGTTTCTTTCAAAACAAGGTAGAAAGAAAATGTGGTTTTTCATGAATAAGTGTCCTTTCTGGAATCGACTCTCACTAGATGCGGCAAACTTCAGAATTAATATACTGCATTAACCAGCAAAGAACACTACAGTTAAATGCAGTTCTAGAAATTTGTTTAGTAGTCTTCTCAGCAATAATCTCAGCTATTATTCCTAGTAAAATTTAGGAGGAAAAAGGTATCACTCTTGAAGAATAAGCAAAAAAAAAAACTTAAGCAAACTTAAAGCAGGAACACAAAACAAGTTGCCTACAAAATTTAACCGAGAAGAGTGTATTTCACTGGAAAAAAAAGTGCTTATCATGTCAATTAGCTTTTCACACCATATATATCACTAAGGTTTTTTTCATAACACAGTAACACAGAAGAGGAAAGTAAAAGCTATTTACAACATTTGATTAAGACAATCCATCCTATTAATATTGGTACTGATTGGTAATTGTGCACCCTATTCTCAGGCCTAATAATTAATTAATATAAACTATTATGTTACACTAAAAAGAGCTCCTGCATTAGAACCTTGTTATAGTGCAAATCACCACTGTGGCCTTACAAACCCACATGTATGAACAGTTTCACAAAATCATAGAATAGTTTAGGTTGGAAAAGACCCTGAGGATCACATCTCACTGTTAACCCAGCACTGCTAAGTCCACTAACTCATGTTCTTAAGCACCATGTCTGCATGTCTGTTAAATACCCATGGAGCCTCAATTATTTCTCTGGGCAGCCAGTGTGTGACAACCCCCTTGTGATGAAATTTTTCCTAGTACCAAAAAAACCTTTCCTGGAGCAACTTAGGGCCATTTCCTCTCATCTTGTCTTTGTTAACTTATTTCAGGTATTGTAGAGAGTGGTGAGGTCTCTCCTGAACCTCCTTCTCTCAAGGCTAAACAACCCCAGCTCCCATAGCTGCCTATCATCAGGCTTGTGCTCCTGACCCTTCACCAGCTTTGCTGCCCTTCTCTGGACACACTCCAGCACTTCAATGTCTTTCTTGACTGAGGGGTTCAGAACTGGACACAGCACATGAGATGCAGCCTTACCACTGCCGAGTATAGGGGGATGATCACTGCCTTGGCCCTGCTGGCCACACTATTGCTGATACAGGCCAGGATGCCACTGACCTTCTTGGCCACCTGGGCACATGGTGGCTCATGTTCAGCTGGGGTCAATGAGCACCCCCAGCTCCTTTCCCACAGGGCAGCCTTCCAGCCACTCTGCCCTCAGCCTGCAGCACTGCAGGGGGGTGGTGCGATCCAAAGGCAGGACCTGGCACTTAATCATCTTTTTGAACCTGGTATTGTTGGATTCGACCCAGCCTGTCCAGCTCTCTCTGCAGAGCCTTTCTACTCTCCAGCAGATAAACACTCCCACCCAGCTTGGTGTTGTCTGTGAACTGACTACAGCAGCCCTAAATCCCCTTGTCCGGATTATTGATTAAGATATTAAACAGGACTGATTCCAATATTGAGCCCTGGGGACACACTACTCATGACCAGCTGTCAGCTGGGTGTAAATCCTTCCACCACTACTTTGGGTCCACATATCCAATTTTTTACCCAGGAAACAGGACACTCATCCAAGCCCTAAGTAGCCAGTTTTTCCAGGCGAATGCTGTTAAAGCTTATAGTGAAGCCCAGGTAGACAACATGCCTCTTTTTCTCATCCATGAGGCAGGTCACTTGGTTATAGATCAGGTCATTTAAACAAGACCTGCCTTTCCTAAACCCATCCTGGTTGGGCCTGATGCCCTGGTTGTCCTGTGCCAGATGACAGCACTCATGATCATCTGCTCTATGACCTTCCCTGGCACCAACATCAGGCTGGCAGGCCTGCAGTTCCCCAGGTCACTCTTTCAAACCTTCTTGCACATGAGCATCACATTTGCCAACCTTCAGTCAACCACGACCTCCCCAGCTGACCAGGACTGATGGTAGATGATTGGAAGTGGCTCAGTGAGCACTTCCAGCAGCTCCCTCAGTGCAGGAAACATGGCTGAAAAGCAGCCTGGCAGAAAAGGACCTGGAGGTGCTGGTTGATACCCAGCTGACAGCAGTGTGCCCATGTGGCCAAGCAGGCCACTGACATCCTGGCCTGTATCAGCAATAGTGTGGCCAGCAGGACCAGGGCAGGGATTGTCCCCCTGTACTCAGTACTGGTGAGGCCACACCTCAAATCTTACAGCTCAGTTCTGGCCCCTCACTACAAGGCACTGAAGTGCAGCAGGGTGTCCAGAGAAGGGCATCAAGGCTGGTGAAGGGTCTGGAACACAAGTCCTGTCAGAAGCAGCTGAGGGAGGCGGAGTTGTCTAAGCTGGAGGAAAGGAGGCTCAGGGAGACCTTATCGCTCTCCACAACACCTGAAAGAAGACTGCAGACAGGTGGGAGTTGGTCTCTTCCCACACCACTCATAAGACAAGAGGAAATGGACTCAAGCTGCACCAGGGGAGGTTCAGGTTGGACAGCAGGAGGAAATTTTTCACTGGAAGGGTGGTTAAGAATTGAAAGCAGCTGCCCAGAAGGGTGATGGAGCCCTTGCCCCTGAAGAGCTCAAGAACTAACTGGATGTGGCACTTAGTGCTATGGTTTAGTTGGCAGATTTGGTCAAAGGTTGGACTTGATGACCTTGGAAGTCTTTTCCAGCCTTGGTGAATCTGCGATTCCACTCTGTGAATCCGTGATACTACTCCCCATCCCTGTTTTCCAGCTCAGGGAGCTGGTGCACAGAGACGAACTGGTCTTACTGTTCAAGACTGAGGCAAAGAAGGCATTAAATCCCTCAGCCTTTTCCTCATCTTTTGCCAATGTTTCCTCCTGCATCCAATAAAGATGGAGAGTCTACTTAGCCCTCCTTTTGCTGCTGATGTATTTATAGAAATATTTTCTTTTGTCTTTTATGGCACTAAACACTTTAAGTTCTAGCTGGGTTTTGGACCTTCTAATTTTTCTCCCTGCATAACTTCATGACACCCTTTAGTCCTCCTGAGCTGCCTGCCCCTTCTTCCAAAGGTCATAATCTCTCCTTTCTTCCTTCAGTTCCTGCCAGAACTCCCTGTTTAGCCAGACCAGTCTTTTTCCCCACTGGCTCACCTTTCAGCACATATGGATGGTGATTACCACTGTATTTAGAACATCATGTTTGGTAAGGAGGACTCCTATTAATTAAGATTTCTTACACAAAAACATCTGTATAGACCCTAGCTTCTAAACACACAGCAACTGATAATCCATTACTAAAAGATGTTTTCCCTGGATTATTATTAGGGGTTGATTATACTCAAAGGTAAACACCAGAATGTATTTCAGAAAACTAAGCTCTTATTTTGCTATTCAACTAATCTACACGTCTCCTATTACAACAACAAAAAAAGCAGATAGCGAAAAGGGCAAACATAAAGTAATGGTTTTGCAACGAACTTGACAAAATGCCAGGGGTTCACAGCACATAGGTAAGATTACATGGGCTAGGAAGCAGATACTGCTAACAGCCCTCCTAGATCAGAGCAAAGAGCAGACCAGCTTGCTATGCCCTGAAGAAAGCAGAAGTGCAGAGAAAGCATGTACAAAATGGGGCATGGCCCTGTAATCCATGCAGTCAGGTTAGCTATTGCTGGTTGTGACTATCTTGCTTACCAGTAATTGACGGTCCTAAACTCCAGAAAAGCATTCAGGGCATTTCTGATCCCATCCACACTTCTGTTTTATGGGACTTTGCATGACAAGATTTACAACTTAACCATACAAAGTATCAGTAAAAGAAAATTTCCTATTTCTTCATTTTGGTAGCCTTTCAAAAAAGTCTTATTCTTTTCACTAATTCTCATACCAGATCAAGAATTTCATTAGTAGATCATAACAGATCGGCCTCCACCAAGTTCTTTTTTTTATTTAAAATCCTACCCTTCCCTCCCTCTTTTTACAGCAGCTCTTACATCAATTTCAGTGGTTCTTGTTGTGGTTTTCTCTCCCTTTCCCACACCAGGTGTTCTCAACAGCAAGCCTGCGGGCAGGCTCCCCGTTCCCACCCCACTGTTCCAGAAGCCAAGTGCTGCAAAACCCATCTCAGAAAGCTCTTCAGAGCCACCTCTCCGTGCTGCTCCCGAGCAGCAACCTTAGGTCAGAGCTGGTTTATACCTATTTAGGTGTTGTGTTTTCCCACACACAACCTTCGCCTTTGTTAACACTGCATTTTACTTCCTTCACTACTTTCTACTGATTTCACAGAACTATTATGGTTGAAGGTACCTCTGGACATTATCTAGTCCAATCCCCCGGTCGAGGCAGGGTCACCTAGAGCAGGTTGCACAGGAACGCGTCCAGGTGGGTTTGGAATCTCTCTAGAGAGGGACTCCACGACCACCCTGGGCAACCTGTTCCAGTGCTCTGCCACCGTCAACGCTAAGCCCTTCCTCGTTATTCCTATCGCAAAAAGGGTGAAAGTGTATTCCGCCTTCTGTCTCCCTTCCTGGCTACTACTCCAGCCCTCCCCGACAAGTCAAACCCGCGGAACCGTCCGAGGGCAGGACGCCAGCGGCACCGCGGCGGGCCTGCCGCATTTCCCCCGCGCTCCCGCCTCACCGCCCTGCCGCCCCCCCCCGCCGGTGCCCCGGGCCGAGGAGCGGCGGTCGCAGAGCGGGAGCGGCCCCGGGGCGCAGAGCGGGAGCGGCCGTGCCTGGTCCCGCTCACCCAGGCACACGAACAGCACCGACTTCGCATCCCCCGCCGCCATCTTCGCTCAGAGGACCTCGCGGCTGTCGCGCCGCCCGCGCCTCGCTTTACGGCACCGGCTGTTATAGGCGGCTGCGGCACTTGCCTGTTTGAAGGGGGCAAAAAGGAACGAAGTATGGCACGTGCCCGGGACAGCGGGAAGGGAGGGACGGGACGGCACCGGGCATTGCCGGGGCCGCCGAGGAGCCGTTGCCGGGAAGGGGAGCGGGGGCTTCGCCCT